>WSXT02041169.1:0-13335 GCA_011762715.2 Neuroterus valhalla | reverse complement strand
ATAGCGTTGTAGTTGTACTTGTTCGAGGAGTCTCTAATTTTTGTTTGAACTAGGTTTCTTATTTTACGAAACTCGGCAAGTATTCATGATACTGGCCACGCATTTGAATGCGGTATTCTAAATATGTGTTTTTAATCAATTTCGAGTAATTCATGAGCATTTCAAATCACGAAACAAATTAAAGAAACGTACCAACCAAATATTCATATGATAAGCTTCTGAATGGGATTTCCAATAAACCCATACGACTTCCTCATTTTGCATACAGGAATATCCCATATATTTGTTTTGAACATTATGTAATAGTTTCTATTTGGCTCTCCTTTCCCCTCTACTCGTGTGAGAAATTGTAGGTTACTGAACCTCTCCCGTCCATGAGTTATCCCAAAATTTATTCATTTTTGCTCCTTATGATTTTTTCTGACTGAACATCCATTTTTCACTTTCAATATCAATTATGTACTTTCTGCTCTAAGTTTTATTTCAAGCTACGATTGCGATCGAATAGGAATACGCAAAGCTCCTAACTCTAAGGGTATCAAAAAGTTTCAAAGCTTCGACCACCGTAGAATTTCAAAAACACCCTAAATTTCGTGTTGGTGTCGACTGTTGACGCCTATATAGATGTTGTTTTCTCTGCAGGACGTAACAGAGTATAAGGCACTTGTTCAACAGCCATGAAAAAAGCTATTCCCCAGAAGTTCAAGTAATTCTTTAGAAGGATAAACATTTATTCTTCCGAAAATAATGTTCAACTTACTTTGATGCGTAGTAGATTCTGCAGGTTTCTTGGATCACTACTGTTTTGAGGCGGATTTTCCGTCCCTAGGCGGACGGCGGCAATCACGTTTTCCTTGGTTACGTTGTACAAAGAGAGAGAACATACAGTCTGCAAAGAGAAGGAAATTGAATACGATAATTAATTATGTAAGACGAACATTTCCACACGCTCTTCTTCTTTGAAATCTGATCTCTCAACCCTGATTATTTGTATTTGACTTCCTATAAGCTCTGACACTTGATCTCTAGTTTTGCACCTCCCGATTTTGAAACTTGTCCCTAGAGTGAAAATCTTGCCCCTTTTTAGCTTGAAATGCCTTTTTTCGCAGAGATATTTCAGGTATGAAATTCAATCATTGGAGTACACATTAGGGTGGTCCAAAAAATTTTTTTTCGAATTTTTACGCAAAACGCCCGGGAATTCGTTCGAATCCACAAAAAAATAAATGCATATTTTTTGTTTTGAAAGAAAAAATATATAGAGGTGCCGCAAGCCCCGTGAAGTTTAACACGTATTGCCTATAAGAAAAAGAGACGTTTTTGTAAATATTATTCAGAAATCTCAATATTGAATGAATCGAGTTCGAAATGCCCCATTCCTCTTCACGATTGGTCACGAAATGCGAATAAGATATTATTTTGCAAATATCAACCCCATAAGTCTATTTTATAGGGTTCCGAAAAACCCCCATAAGTGAAAAAATTGGTTTCTCGAGTTTTTTGGCTCTAATTATGATTTTTTTGCAGTTTTTCTAACGCAGATTGTTCGAAATCAATGAAATACTACTTTATACTGATAATAAGATGTTTATTCAAATTGTTTAAACAATTCATTATTGCTTCTAGCAACTTTCACTTAGAAAAGGATTAGTAAGATAAGGTTTTTTCTGAATTTTTTTAACTTATTTTCAACGTTTCAGTTGTAGCAACTTAAAAATCAATTGAAGTTAACAAAGAAAGTTGTTTAAACAATTTGTTATTATTCATAACAATATTATTTTAAAATAATGCTACAAAGTTGCGGTTTTTTCTGAAATTTACAATTTTCTGTCCACTTTTCACTTGGAGTGAGTGATATTTAATTTAATTTAACAAAAAAACTGTTTATAAAATTGTGATCGTTTATAGCTATCTTCTTCTAGATTAATACTACATAGTTGCGGCTTTTAGAAAAATTTTTAACTTTTTATCACTTCTTAATTAGAGTAGAGGGATAATAATTCAATGTTAAAAAACAAATTATTCAATCAATTTATTATCATCCCTAATAATATTTTATTTGCTTGATGATAGGAACTTGTGGTTTTTTCTGAATTTTAAACTTCTTGCCCACTTTTCACTAAGTGAGGTGATATCCTATATAATTTAACAAAAATAATTGCTTAAACAAATTAATATTGTAATACCTATCTTCTCTTAGACTAGTGCTAAGAAGTTGCGGTTATTTTCCAAACTATAAGACTCTTTATCAACTTTTCTTTTGGTAAGGTAATAATTAATGACCGTTAACAAACATGCTTATTTAAACAATTTTTTATTGTTCATAATCATTTTCTATTAGATAGGTGCTAGGAAGTTGTGGTTTTTTCTGAAATGTTTAACTTTTCTCTACATTTTTAGTTGTGAACAAACAATGAATAAATATTAGAGAGAATCATATTTTTTTTAAATTTCATTTTTTTCTGAATATATTTTTCTAGAATAAAATAGATATTTTAAATTTGCTTCAAATTTTCTGCATGGATCATATTGAATGCAACGTTTCTTTAAAGGAATGACTAAGAGACTTTAGTGAGGTTCTCCCACCTACTTTTAATTATTCCATTCTTTCTTTTTGTCTCTTTTGAATAGGAGCTGTTTTGTTCAAAGTAATTTTTTTTGAACATTGGGATAAGAAAAAAAAATAATTTACTCAAAACAATACAATACTATTTAAAATATGATTCTTTTTAATGTTTATTTATTGTTTGTTCACAACTAAAAAGGTGGAGCAAAGTTAAACATTTCAGAAAAAACCACAACTTCCTAGAACCTATCTAAGAGAAAAGGGTTATAAACAATAATACATTGTTTAAATGAGCATGTTTGTTAGCTGGCATTGATTAATACATTACCAAGTGAAAAATTGATAAAGAGTCTAATAGTTTGGAAAAACCGCAACTTTTTAGCACTAGTCTAAGAAAAGATAGGTATTACAATATAAATGCATTTAAACAATTATTTTTGTTAAATAATATAGGATATTAACTCACTTCAAGTGAAAAATGGGCAAAAAGTTTAAAATTCGGAAAAATCCGCAAGTTCCTATCATCAAGCAAAGAAAATATTATTAGGGATGATAATAAATTGTTTAAATAAATTGTTTTTTAACATTAAATTATTATCACTCTACTCTAATTGAAAAGGAATAAAAATTTCAAAATTTAAGGGAAAAACCGCAACTATCTAGTATTGATCTAGAAAAATATAGCTATAAACATTCACAATTTGTTTGAACAATTTTTTTTGTTGAATTAAATTAAATATCACCCACTCCAAGTGAAAAGTGGACAAAAAATTGTAAATTTTAGAAAAAAACCCGCAATTTCGTAGCATTATTCTAGAGAATATTGTTATGAATAATAACAAATTGTGTAAACAATTTCTTTTGTTAACTTTATTGGATTGTTAACTCGCTCTATTTGAAACGTTGGAAATAAGTTGAAAAATTCAGAAAAAACCTTAACTTTCTAACCCTTTTCTAAGGGAAAGTTGCGTAAAACAATGACAAATTCTTTAGGCAATTTGAATTAACATCAAATTATCAGTATTAAGTAGTATTTCATTTATTTGAAACAATCTGCGTTAAAAAAACTCAAAAAAATCATAATTAGAGCCAAAAACTCGGAAAACCCATTTTTTCACTTATGGGGGTTTTCTGGAACCCTACAGAACAGACTTTTGGGAGTGATATTTGAAAAGTAATATTTTATTCGCATTCTGTGACCAATTGTGAAGAGAAATAGGGCATTTCGAACTCGATGCATCCAATATTGAGATTTCTGAAAAAATTACAAAAACGTCTCTTTTTCTTATGGGAAATTTGTGTTAAACTTCACGGGGCTTGCGGCACCTCTAAATATTTTTTTTTCCAAAACAAAGAATATGCATCCATTTCCTTATGAATTCTAACAAATTTTCGGGCGTTTTGCATAAAAATTCGAAAAAAATTTTTTGTAATGCATTTTTGGACCACCCCAGTACACATATTCAGAAAAATAACCTTACCTGATTATTTGCTTGCTCTCTCATGAAACTGTCTAGGGAAGACACTGCATCCAGAACGGTGAAATTATTATGTGGCCTCAGCAAGCTTTCATCAGCTTCACTGTACCCCAGGAACATAAATACCCCATGCGGGATGCTATATGCATCTGAGAAAAGGTTCTTTATATTTAGAAATATCCTTTGGTCTAACAAAATTATTTGATTCAAGATGGAGAAAGACAAAAATAGAGGTAAAAGGATTTTCTGCTTACCAGGGGATGGTCGCATACATATGAAACGACCACTGTAGCAGAGACATCGACCTCGATACGCCTGATAGGCCGGGGCTGCGTGATTATAATAGGCGAAATCCGTTTTGCAAGGCGAGGATTCGACACAAATTGTGTTGCAAACCAGAACTTCTCCTTCTCCACACTGGCAGAGTTCCGAACAGTCGGGTTCGTCATTCCGATAAAGCTGCATTAATAAGATTATGAGTTGAATTTTGAGCAGGTTTAATTTTTCATAAAGAAATCTTTGTATTTGTGGACACTGCCTTCAGTTCGAAATTTATACTATCTCGAGTCAACGTGATTCATTCCTCAAGGTAACAAAAATCGAGCTATATTCTACATGCCAAAAGCTTTAATTCAAGCCATGTCCAGAGGATATCGGGCTCAAAAGATCGCTCCCAGCATGAGAATCTAGATAGCAGAATCCCCAAATCATGCTCATTTCCATTTTTTCCAACTACTCGTATCTAAAGAAGAAGAATATGACACAGGAAATTTTCTCAATTGCCAACAAAAGCTTAAAAATAGTTGGTAGAGTGCGCAGTGCCCCTGATTGCGACTTACTTCCTCACTCCTCACCTTTGGGTCACCCTTGTCCTTTCATTATTTCGAATCTTGCCTCACATCTAATTACTGTCTCCCTACTTCCCTCTTTATATTTACTCTAAGGTTCATCACTTCCTTGGGAAGAGGGTGACATAGTTTATTGACTTGTTCATTAAATCTTTTTAACCTTTGATTTTTCTCACCTTATCCTTTATAAACTTATGCTACCTTACCATCTCCTAATTTCCCATTCCGTATCTCAACCTTATTACTTTCTTCACCCCTTCCTCAACGCGCCTCAAATCTCTTCCCCGTATCCCTACTATCACTTGTCCGCTTATTATCTCATCCCTTCCCTTTCATCAGTTTATCGCTCCCTTAAAACCCTTACTATCCTTATTCTTTTTCCCTACCAGCTGATCCTTTCCATGCAGCCATCTCCTCACTTCATCCCTCGCCCACACGCTTTCCACTTCCCCTCCACGCCCCTCGTCTAATACTTTCCTACTCCTTCTTATCATTCGATTCCTCCTTTTCTACCATATTTCTCTCTCCTGAATACTCTCCTGATCCTTAGAGCTCCACCCCTTTCCCTCAACTTCCTGATCCGGGAAAAAATAAAACTGAAAGACATCCTACTGTCCTTTTAAGGGTTTCCGGCGCAGCCAAGTGAACCCTAGAATCCGGAAAAGTAGGTACATTGCGCGTAGAATAAGGCCTAGTCAAGACTAATTATGTGAACTTATGCCTTTTAGCATATTGAGTGGGTTATAATATTATTCGAATCTTCCCTTTTTGGTGTTTCCTATTCGATTCAATCCTATCAGATATCCTTTCAACAATCTCTTTACTTCCGTTTTATCCCCTTACACTACCCAGTTCTCCTTCTTCTCATATTCTCTTAGCCCACCTCCCTCTCCTCCTTACCCTTACTAACCCTTTCTTTCTTATATCCCCTGCCCCTAACACGTCTATCGCTACCATAACTATCCATTATATCCTCATTTCTCCTGTCAACACCCTTCACTTCCTCACCCGGGAAAAAAGTCTAACAGACAGACACCAAATTTTCGTCATAAGAGTTTCCGGCGTAGCCAAACAGGCTCTGAAAATTAGTGGAAGCGTGCGCACTGTGGTTACATACAGGATTGAATAACTCATCACATCGTATCCAATCCAATCTCATTGCATCTGATTCTATCTTAGCTGACCCTTTCCTAGCAGCCATCAACTCACTTTTTTCCCTGCTTCCACGCTTTACACTTCCTCCCGTCGCCCCTTATCCAATAATTTTCTTTCCCTTGTTATAAATCTACTCCTACTCTCCTACCGAATTCCCCTTTGCCTAATACTTTCCTGATTCGTATTCCTCCTTTAATTTCTTGGCCGAAGAAAAACAATTATAACAGACAAACATCCTACTGCTCTTCTAAGAGTTCTCCGCATAGCCAAGTGGAACCTAGAAGTCCGGAAAAGTAGGCACATTGCGCCCAGAACAAGGCCTAGTCTAGTATAATTATATGAACTACGTCTTTTAGGTATATTGAGTTTGTTAGAAGATTGTTTGAGGCTTTCCTTTTCGTGTATCCTATTCGATCCAATCCTATCAGATATCTTTACAAGCATCTCCTGACTTCCGATTTCGGCCCTTGCACTAGCCAGTTCCCCTTCTCCTTACATTCTCTTCAACCTCCTTCTTTTCCCCCAAACCCTTACTACCCCTTTTTCTGCCATATCCCCTACCCCTTAAACGTCTTTCACTGTCATAACTATACTTTCCATTCTCATTTCTTCTGTCAGCACCCTCCACTTCCTTCCCTGGGAAAAAAGTATAACAGAAAGACATCAAATTTTCATCATAAGGGTTCCCGGCATAGCCAAACAGACCCTTAAAGTTAGTCGAAGTCGGCGCACTGCAATTGCATACGGGTTGGAGTAGTTCATCATATCGTATCCAATCCGATCTCATTGCATCTGATTCTATCTTAGCTGACCCTTTCATTGCAGCCATCTACTCACTTTTTTCCTTGCCTCCAAGCTTTTCACTCCCCCCCCCCCCTCCTTACCTTTCATCCGATTCTATATTTTTCCTTGTCATGATTCCACTTCTTCTCTTTAACCGAATCCCCCTCTGCCTAATATTTCTTGATTCTTATTCCTTCTTTAACTTCTTGGCCCAAGAGAAAAGAATATAACAGACAAACATCCAACTGTCGTTTCAAGGGTTTCCTGCGTAGCCGAATAAACCCTTGAAATCCGAAAAAGTAGGCTCATTGCACGTAAAAGAAGGTCTAGCCTATACTTAATAAATGGACTTATGCCTTTTAAGCATAGTAAGTCAGTTATAAGATTGTTTGAATCTCCCCTTTTTGTGTATCCTATTTGATCCAATCCTATCAGATATCTTTTCAATCATCTCCTGACTTCCGTTTTCGCCCCTTGCACTACCCAGTTCCCTTTTTCCTCACATTCTTTTCACCCTCCTTTCTTTCCTCCTTACCCTTATTGCTCCTTTCCCTCGTATATATCTTGCTCCTATCACGTTTTCCACTGCCACTCTTTTTTCCGCTACTCTTCCTTTTTCTCCCTTTCCCGCTTATACCTCCTTGTTCCATCAGTAGGAAACCTTTACTTAACACTTGATTTCACATCCCTTACTCCCCTTTCGATTTTCACTCCAACCCCACTCTTCACTCTTCCTCTCAGGGAAGCAGTACGACCGATAGACAGATGATTGAAACTATATGGGTTTCTGCCGCGGACTACAAAAACCTTAGAAACCTCATAATTGAGATGAGCACCTTATTGAATATGAACTGCAGAAAAAAATAATAAAAAACGTCAGAACATGAGTGAAATATCAAAGAAGGTAAATCATATGAATGGTTTGCATTTAAAAGCTCTTGACCAATTGATAGGAATTTACGAAGTACTTTGCTTAATCAATTTGGTAATAAGATGAAAGTGGAAAGAAAAAGATTCTAGAAATCGAAACTACGTTACGTAGTCGATTTTTTATTGTTACATCTTTCTAGGAGTTGAAGAGGAGAGAACATAGCGTTGACTCGAGTAGCGTCTTGAAAGTAGCGCTTTCTCTTTCTCTCAGCGATCGTAAAGCCTGTTGAAAACTCACCCTTTTGCCTTTGCCTTCGCGAATGTATTGATGGGACTGCTTTGGTCTTTGAACGACGCAGAAACCTATAAAGAAAAAGAAGAAAATGTATTCATATCCCCGTAAGACTATTTCGCCTTTTGAAACCTTCTATCACAAACTGTAAAGCTGGAACACCTGACCTTTTTTCTTTCCTTTTCATGTTTTCTTTTTCTATTATCTTTCCCTTTTCTAGTTTACTTTTTGATTCCTCCTCTCAAAAGTGTGCAATCGAGCAAGCACTTAGCTCAATGAAAAAGTAAACTCCGATACTGTATGGAATCGATGATAGCTAACGATCAAAGAGTAGAGCTTCTCCACGACTCTGCGATTTTTAATGTATGAAAATTACAGGGTTTGGAATAAGATTCCTGTTTGGTTTGATGGTCCCATGTTTCCACTAGTTGAAAGATCTTTTGTGATGAGATTTTTATTGAAAAGTACTATTATTAAGAATCTCATTTTCATGTGCGATTTATTATGAAAATTTAACGGAGATGCCGGTTTAAAGAAAAAGTTACGGGTACCGAACAGCTTTGCACTGCGCATATTCGTACTTGTCCAACTTTGCACGTCTATAGCCAAACGGCAAACTAAGCACGTGCCAACTGTGTAAGTTTACGGTTGTCCATGTGCAAACTGTTTATGGGACGTCAAATTTTTTCATTTTTTCTCTCGTAAATATAAAGTATATAGGATAGAGTTGTTTATTTATAGAATAGCCAATCTGGCAGAGGACTGCTGCTTCAACGAGAATCAGCGCAATCCATGCACAATGATCATTGGGAATTTTCACGAAAGAGTGCGTATCTGCCAGCAAAGCAGTGTCTGTCATCTCTCGATTGGACATCCTATATTATCCTTTGAACCCCTTATCCTAAGTCCACAAGTAGAACATGGACAGCTGTGCACGTACAAGGTTTGCAGTTGGATAACTGTATAGGTGCTCAGCTAGCACTTGCGAAATTTTTCGTCTAGACATAGACATACACAGTTGGCCATTTGGCCATACAATTGGGCTGTCGCAAAGATGCTAGGTGCCAAGTTGACCTTACAGCAAGAATTAAATTTGCAATGAATCTTGATGTCCACTAATGGTTAGAGACAAGATTTTTCGTATATCTTTTATATATTCTTTCCTGAATATCAAATAGCATTCCCTAGCAGGAACAGTCTCATACTTCTTCGTAAATCTTATAATTTTCTATATATTTTACAGAAATTTTTGTGAATTCAACAGATTTTCATTGCATATTATAAGGTCTCCCGTTATTTCTACTAAAAACATCTGCTATCACGATTCTGTAAAATTGACGTCGTCTCTTTCCTGCATGCAGTATTATAGGATACTATTTCCGAAATCGTATTTTTTATAATTGAAAATGCTTGGATTTGAGCAATATTTCAAATTGATGCTAAGAACTCTGAAGCTAATTCTGGTATTAGGTCGGATGATGTTGACCAATGAATGGTGATCAACATTGTCTGCTTTATTACATCATTAGCTATATATTCAAACATTTGTTCAACACTGCTACAATCTCAAAGCTAAAGTTGGATCTTCTCAAAATCCACCGTTCAGATATGGTCTAAAAAAACTTATGCTCATTAACTTCTTTGAAATCGAGTCTCTACTCCTGATTGAATCAAAATTAAAAGATATGGAAAATGGTCCAAAAACTGTAGGCTCCTAAAATTGAATATCTGTAGCATTCAAAACTTTAAGTTCAAACCTACAAAACTGAAAAGGACCAAACTAACAGCACGTTTAATTGATATATTTTCGAAAATTTTAGCTGTCTGATCTAAGCAGTGACGAAACACTTGAATAATCTTCCAAATTGGTACTCTATACAGTAAATAATTTCAGAATACTATGTTATTCATGTGCATACAAAATTAAATTATACTGACTCCAAAAAATGTTCTAATTGAACATTTCAAACTTGAGGATACGAAAATAAAACATTTTGATAGGAATCACATAATACTGCAATATAGAATTAAAATTATACCAGATGTTTTGCATTTGTCAGGTGGCACTGTACGAATAGTAAGGGCAAGAAGTTTCAGAAGAATTTCGAGGCCCAACTTGACCTTGTCATATCTGAGGCGGACTTGTCACATGTCCCAAAATCGCAATTTCGAGTTGTGTAAACGTTCTTCGTTTTTCTCGACCATAGGAGATTGTGCTCTCGCTTTGAGGAATGTGACCCTATTAGAAATGTCAACTCAGTTTCTTTGTCCAGGAATTGCTCAAACCGTACGGATTTTTTGGATTTCTCGTAATGCTGCAAATGTTGAATAGCAAAAAATGTATCCTTCAAAATCCCGGGATGATGGTTTACTCGTGATATGTTCGAGTTCATATCAGGAAGTATTTATTATAAGGAGCAGAGCTCTCGTTGAAGATAATGTTCAGGAAATATTGCTGGAACACTTTGCATTATGAAAGAATTCATAGGATGTTTGACAGAAGAACAAGCTGTATCAATTTTGGAATGAGTGGCACACGGGTGTGGCTTTCAGATTACTACCCAGTGGATGGGTTTAACCTCTAAGAGAATCGATGAAGAAAGCAATGACTTTAAACAAATATCCATAGTAGATCCGCTGAAGCTGCTCTCTTCGATCTTCATACCTCTCTTTCTGCTCTATTTCCTTGACTGTGATGTTGTTGTCGGCTGGGGCCAAAATTTCGATCACGGATGTAGTTCCTTCACATTTTTCAAGGAGCACGAATGTAGGTCTTGTGTGCTGAATACAGACCATCGTGGGAAACCTGTGATCCCGGAAAATACGGCACCCCCCCGGTCATAACATTTGACTCTATCTCCTTTGAACGTTTGGCAGGACGGATTTGCAGCCAACATCATAAGAGCAAAAAGAATGGTAGAAGAGCACTCTTGAGGCACTTTGATAGCATATGCCATAGATGCTCGAAGAGTGTTCGACACGCCCTGCACCTATCGCTGGAAGATTCCTGACGCTGAAGCTATATGTAGCGACGGTGTGCTAAGTTAAAAACCACATAGTCCTGACACGCAAAAATGAAAATCGCCGTGTCTGAATTGAGTCCAGTTGATTTGAAGAAGGGCAACGTTGACCAATGTAGAAAGAGTTGATCTTCCACAATTTCGCTGAAAATCTTATACATCATCTTCTCTTTATGTCGTTCATGAAAGTATTTGGCTTCCGCTCCCTTCACCTGTGCTTTCATAAGTGAGGAATCTTGAAAAAGTAATGCACCACCCTTACCTGTGATGTTGATTTTCTGGCCAAGTGTCTCGGCTGCTTGCTCCGTGGCTTTGTGAACAAACACTCTTCTTCCAATAATTTCGTGGTTTCTGACAAGTTCAAGGAGAGTATCATGTTCACGTCGACGTAGGACGTGCTCAGTATAATTCGATTCTCGAGGCATTGAAGATTCAGAAGCATCGTGATGTCGAGGGCCTCTAGCTCGTTCTTTGTCAGTGAAACCACCCCTCACTGATAGAGTAGAACTGGGACGGCAAATATTCGATGATCAAATCCTTCGGGAAGGTGTCTGCACATGCTTCGAAAGCCTCTTCTACTGATGTTGCATCCTAGATGCGGCACGTTTAGGTTTCTGTAGGGCTCTCTAGCGCTAAGGTGTCTGATAGCACTTCCGTCCACAAGCTCAGGGTCCTCATCTTCACCTGCTAACCGTCAACGTTTCAGACGAATCTTGGCACACTTATCCAATCTAAAGTCCACACAAATTTCTCGTGTGCACCTTTGAACGATACTTAGAGCATCCCTGAGATGTTTGAGATGTTGAGATGATTTTTTATGTCATTGACCTTATGCTAACGAACATTAGTTCAGCCACAGAGGTAATAATGAGAATCGCGGAGTGCGAGAGTTGGTGGCAATGGTGTGATGCAGAAGAGGAGAGGGCTCATTGTGTCACCCTGAAAGACGTCTCTCTGGAAACCGACGCTGTAAGTTGACGCGCGACAATTTCAAGGAGAGATAGTGAATCTGGTTTTCAGAAGGGGTTTATTTCTCCCTACGCATTCCACTAAATGTGGATGCACCTTCAAGTTTTCAACAGATAGATGATGAGTCTATGGAAAGTCGATTCAGAAGCTTTCTGGTAATCAAACCAGGCAATCGACAGAATACGTTGGTGGTTTGCAGCGTCTTTGCGAATACTCATGTCGATCAGTAGGTTCTCCCGAGGGCGTGCTGTCCCTCTTTTTGATTTATGTTTTTCGTACATAGCTATTTAGATCTTGTACAGCGTGATTAGACAAATTACATTAGGGTGCGCCTCAATACCAGCTACTGCCAAATAGGCATCTTCGACTTGAAACATGTGATAAAGATCCGGGCTGGATGTTGCTCCCTGAAACGTTTGATGTTATCAGTACCATAATTGAAGTAGCGCAATACAACCTCTGCATCGTAGCGGCGAGCAGGTCAACATCTAGTCGAACCATCCATTAAAAACGACGATTTTCTCGCCGGTTTGTCATTTTGTTATCATCACTCCGAGCTCTAGAGCGATCGGTAACACTTGCCGAACTATCATCGGGTACGTTGCTCGTTCGATCACTTTTAACTGCATTTGAAACTAGATTTGAGTTTCCATGATTATTGAAGAAAATAACTAGGGGAAGTAATTGTCTACTCTTTCGGATCCCTGCATACAGGAGTGAGGCTGCATACTCGAGGCGGTCGCTTAGTGTTCTCGAGGCTTCTCTAAGCTTGAGAGGTTTTCCTTCGAAAGCATCCCTGCCCAGTTATTCACGACTGCTTATTAGCTTTCGTGACCATATTGAGCAGAAACACTTGGCACAAATACTCTCTCGCCGGAACAAGAGGACGTGTTCGGTGAATTTGTCCCGGGCCTAGCGCGCAGCGGTGCGATTCAAAAGGAACCAGACTATAGCAACAGCATTTATAGTAATTTGCATGAATTCTCTAATTTGAAACCATAATTCGAAAATATTTTTCAAGATACTTTTAGAGTAATCTCCATATCTGCTAGTTCTCGCCGAAGAAGGGGGGCTTACTCTGAAAAGTAAAATTGTTCAGGGCGAGTGATCGAAGTCTTTCCGATACACGCGACTTGTGTGAGAGGTAAAAACTGAAAACTAAATTATCAGCAATAATGACGCTCGAAATTTATTTTCGATTTTTTCAATAAAAGAAGCAACACATAAAGGATCAGAAGGTGTAAAAACCTCGCTGTTGATTTTTCTCGAGTAAGCCTCCTTTCTTCGGCGCACGTCACACACACACACACACACACACACACACACACACACACACACACACACACACACACAC
>WSXT02041158.1:0-13335 GCA_011762715.2 Neuroterus valhalla | reverse complement strand
ACAAAACTGCGTCGTTTATTTTCAGGTATCAATTTTGCCAAAAAACAGGCCTTATTTTCATAGGGCGCCTGGACTATAAATGGTCGGCTGTTCTTGTTGGTGTGGTTATGTTAGAAACATTTTCACTGCTCTAAAAATATTATTCGCTATTTTAAGTAACTGATTCCTAATGTATTTCTCAATTTATAGATAAATTTTTATACATTTTTTTATGCTTCCGCAGGCATACCAAATGACCGCCGAGTTGTAGTTGGAAAATTGTTTTGTTCCGCGCCTCTTGAAAGTGAGTCCGGAACATTGTCAACAACGGCTTTACTTGCCGGTGCGGTTATGTTGCTCTGGAGTTTATGAAAATATTCATCAACAATTGAAATAAATTTTCGATTCTTCAGAATCGTTAAAAATTTCCTAGAATTGAAATCGAAAATTATAATATATCTTATATAGAAATCAAACTTTGATCTTTACTGTTTGACTGAAACGGGTAAATAAACAATGAAATTAAAATTAAATTTTGTGTACAAAAAAGCAGCATTGAATTTATATACCTCCTCTGATATTCGTGCAAGCTTGTCGTACGATCATCAAGTATTTGAGGCTCTACTGCCTTTTACAGAATTTGAATGAAACTCTTAAATATCGTCAGCAGCAGTTAAAGGAGTTGTTTCTGACATATTTCGCAACATTTGAATTTTCTAGAAATAAAAATTAACAAAAAAATACGACCGGAAAAAAGTATAAACATTTAAAGTATAATGTTTATATTTATCTTCATGCTTTGTTGCATAGGTGCTATTAAAACTTAATCGATACGTTAAAAATAATAATGGATAAGTAATCAAACGAAAATGAACAAAAACATACCCTCATTGAGTTGCAGAAGGAGCTTGCAAGCTGTATTTATAAAATAAATCAATATGTTTGAGAATGGAAAAAAAAGTATCGTTTCCTTACTTGATTGATCAACTTTAAAATTTCATTGGCGTTTCTTAACCACTCAAAACATGTATCCACATCATGACGCAAATCGTCAAGTTGCTCCACGATCCAGTCGGATTCGCCATTGCCACAAGAAAGAAAAGTGAACGATTTTGAACTTGAGGTGTTACTGCTTGATGGTTTTATACTGGTTTGTGGCTGTATCTGCACTCCCAGCTCTTTAAAAATTTTCTGCATCGACCAACGACTGGATGCGTTTTTTTGTTTGTTCTTAATTTTTTTTCTATATTCAAAAATGTAGGAAATCAATATTTAATCAATCAAGTTAAGCCTTTACTATCACAGTTTTAACAAATACACAGATTAAAATATTTTGTTTTCCTTACTTTGCCAGTCACGTCATCTTGATCAGCTTTATTTTTTTTGGCGGTTTAGTTACTTTATTTTTTTTTTGTTTTTAGATGATGTTTGCAAAACTTTATCCATAGCTTGAAATAAAACTTCCTCGTCTTCTATAATGCACATTTACGTTCTTCAAATTAGATATACTATTTTATTACATATTCTACCATTATACTTACGCGATATGTCAAGTATAACTCCATGGTATTCTTTTGCCCTCGGAGAATCTTATGGCCATAAAAACTTAACGTCCGAGTTTTTAGTTAATTTTCCTTTTTCCTCGGTAAACACTAGTGAACGCTGGTAAACGATGCACATCGAAGTATCATCACACTTGATCAAATATTGCATCTTCACCATCGTGATGTCTCGCAAAAAAACTTCCTTACGAAGAGGCTGTTAGGCTGGATCGAGTTTGTGTGACAGTTCTGAAATAAACAACAAATATCGTGCTTTCTTCATCAAACTGAAGTTTGAAATGTATAATGAATAATATTTGCAAACTTAATTGTCAACACATTTTTTATTTTGAATGTCAAATATTTATTTTCTCAAGTTTTTTTATATACGTTCTCATCGCATAATTGTGTACTTTAATTTTTTTAATTCTAAAGTCACAAATACTATCAAACATTTTCGAAAAGTTAAATAAAACTGCTCAAATTAGATTATTATGAATTTTCAATAAGAATCTGGAAATTCCTGCGGTCAGGCTTCGTCGATGGGCGCGGTTAGGCAGGCTACAAGCCAGGGAAGTTGATTACGTCGCAGATGTACTAGAGCACTTTGACGAGAATGAGGAAAACGTTGAGAACGAGATCGGAAGAATGGAAGAGGTAATGCAATTTTTATTGTTTTACTTTTTTAATGATTATTCAACGAACATGTATTATTATAATGCCACATTCATTCACGCGAAGAAAGTGTAATATTATTGAAGTCACCTTAAAAATCTAGAGACGCTTACATTGTTGCGAGAGATACGTTATAGTTTATCGATGGTTTTGTACTTAAATTTTATGAAGAGATCCAATTTTTTATTATAGCACCGAAATTTCGCTCGATGATTTGAGCGTATACCTCACGGAGAAAACGTTTTGTTGTTAATCCGGATGCTCTTCAGCGGCAGAGAACCGGAGGCGAGGTCGCCTTGCAGTAAAGCTCATTGTGCACGCTAAACTCCGCAGCGCGCGCTGAGTATGTGGCGCACGAGCGCGACGAGAATCAGAGCACTGCGACTTCGTTCTCAGCGCGCGCGCTGCGGAGTTTAGCGTGCAGAGCGAGCTTTACTGCCGCTGAAGAGCATCCGGTTTAACAACAAACCGTTTTTCCGTGATAGTATAAATTTTTCAAATTTTGATTTTTCAGAATATTTCTATAGTCATAGTACAATAAGTTCCAAACTAATCCAAAAAAAAATCTAGGATGACGAAGACTTATAAAGACGGTGGAGACGATGTCAGCGATCGAATGTCAGAAGCTTCTTCGGAGGACTTATACTTTGACGCTCTTTCGGAAAGTGGGTACGAATATGGAAACGAAGAGGCTGCAGAGTACGAATATGAAAATGAAGGTGATGAAGGTTATGAAATGCCAGAAAGTGATGGTAACGAGTGGATGGATAAATCAGTTTACAGCAATTCGGATATGACGTTAGGTCAATCAATTTATATTATTTTGGATTATTATGTTGAAAATACTACAACTAAGGAAGGGTTATTTGATTTATTAGTGCTCATTCAAAAGTTTATACCCGAACCAAATAACTTACCAAAAACGATGCATTATCTTAAGAAGCTATTTACAAAAATAACCTCTAATTGTCAGGTAATCAAAAAACATCGACTTTGTGAAAATTGTTTCCATTATTTAGGTTCACACGGAGCTCGACCTAAACTAACTATTTGTAATAATTGCAACAGTAGCGAACTCAATGGAATTTTTGTTGAGTATTATTTAAAGTCTTCGTTAATAGATGCTTTTGAAAATAGAAACCTTGGCGATTTCATAAAAATGTATAATGAACAAAATATAGATTTTTCTAATCATGAGTATGTATGCGACTTAAATGATGGTGTTAAATACCAAACCGTGAAACGAGAGTTCATACCAGGAAAATACTATGCATTGTTACTTTGGAATACAGATGGCGTACCTATATGTTGAACGCACAGGTTTGGTTGGTACAAGCTCAAGTTGCGAATATTCCTCCCGAGCAAAGAAGAAATTTTCAATTTGTCCAAGGAGTTTACTACAGTAAAAGTAACAAACCAATTATGACTACATTCTTGAAACCTTTTGTTTAAGGTTTGAAGATGTTTAATGAAGAAGGAATATCTTGGGATGATAAAGTACGCCATGCATCAAGAAACTCAAAGGTTATAGCACCGATTTCTACTTTAGATTTACCAGCAAGAGCTGCAGCTCAAAAAATAATGCATTTCAACGGAGAATGTGTGTGTACACATTGTGAAGATCCTGGTGAAATCTGCAAGTAGTTCAGGTCACAACAGAGTTTTTTCGGAAAGAAAAAGTACTGGTACACTTCGAACTCACCAGAGGATGCTATCTCAAGCATTACAAGCTTGAGAATGCTACTTGGGTTGTGGTTTAATACAAAATACAAAAATCATTCTATTCATATTAGGGAGAAATTTAGAGACGAAATTCATAAAAACTTCCCACCTAATATAGTAACACTCCCTCCAAAGAAATTAAAATATCTTAGTAACTGGAAAGCAAGTGAATTACAAGAAGCGCTCACAAAATATTTTCCTGTGTTATTGAAAGGAATATTAAAAAAAGAATATTATGAACACTTCCTTTTATTGTCATATGGGACAAGTATTTTGTTGAAAAGTGAAATTCATCGTAGTGAAATTGATTTAGCTGAAGAATTGTACCGTCTATTTGCTTTGAACGTTGAGAACTTATATGGGCTAGACAAGTGTTCATACAACGTGCATCAATTGCAGCATATTCCACAAAGTGTATGATTATGGGGACCCCTGTGGGTTTGGTCAGCATTTCCTTTTGGAGATGCGAACGGTCAAGTCAAAAACATCGTACACGGTCAAAATAAACTGGAAATGGAAATAGCAAACACCTTGTATTATATGAATGTTTATAGAATCTTACGCCATAACTTAGACTTGAGAAATATAAATGATCATTTATTAGTTAAACCACTTGGTAAAGCTGTAAAAAAAGATTTCGATACAAATGAATTTGATGTAGTTTATAATTTTTGTACGAATCTGAATGTTGATATGAACGAAATTAAGTTTTTGCTAAAGTTAAGGTAGGGAAAGATACATTTACCTCGGAGTTGTATACGAGACAAAAGAAACGTAGGAACTTTTATATTTTGTGAAACGGAAACCAGTTTGGTACCGTCTTATTTTATATTTATGTCAATGGTGAATCGTTTGCTGTAATAAGAGAATTCGTAGAGGATAAATCTGTAGAAAATAATATGGAAATTAGAGAATTAGGAATTGATTTAAAAAACTTTTTAATTCCAGTACAACAAACTTACTGTATATGTATTGTTCCTGTAACATCGATTCAAGGAGAAGTAATGAAAGTAAATAATTATTTATGTTAACCCTTGAATAACTATGAAAAAAATCATAACTATTGTCTTCGTAAGTTGATTGCAAATGAAATCTAAAACATCATTCATAATGGCTGTCTTATAATAAAAACTATTTTTGTTTGATGAATTATTTCTTTGAAAATTGATAAAAAATATATGTATACATATCTGAATATATAATACATAATAAAGGGCATCAACCCTTCGATTACGGTGCAGAAAAACAATGCAGAAGTGAGGCAGGTGAAAATTGCAATGCGTACGTATACTTTTACAGGAGCGAATTCAGCACGGGGTCTTGGGGAGGGAGTAATCTTCACTGGCACATCGCAGTCCACTACAGCTGACTAAAATCTAAAAAAAAATATTTGAAGAAAAGTTATAAACTTGTTATAAATTTGCCGGAAATTATGTACAAAAAATTATATACACTTTTTGTCAAGTTTATACCAAGTTTATACCAAGTTTATAACAAGTTTATATAGAATCACTTTTGCACATAAACTATATATAATCTACTATATATAGTTAATATACAAACTATATATCAAGTGGTAACAGGAGCATGAGTCATCACAAACCTAGCATGTGTCCTCTCGAAAACTCTAATATGCTTATGCAGAGGATTGAAGTTTACCCTATACTGTGGACGGGGGGAGGGGGGGGGGGGTACTTTGATATTCCATCTCTGCGATTTGAGTTGCTGTAAGAACCATCTGCTCTGGCTGGTATCATAACTCAAATGTGCAAATTTGAATTTTATATAGCAGATTGTTGAGAGTTATATGTAACTATTCAAGAATGGTAAAAATGGTAAAGGTAAGTGTTTGATTCAGAAATAGTCAATAAATTTAGTTTTTCAAAAAGTAGTTTCAGAAAAATTCGTGTCATGAATAGGTGCTGAATACATATTTTTTAATTTTTTAACTTTTCTTCTTCTTTTCTTCTCATAACTGAATAAGAACCAGTCATTGATTTAAAACCTCCGCCCAAAGAGTCATTCGCGCTCCAGGGTATTCTAGTGTCTGTAGTCCTTTTTGGTAATATTCATTAGTTTTTTATTCTACTGGCGGCTTGTCGAGGAATCATATTGATATTTCAAATTGTTGAAATGAGTTTTCTGGTCTGCTTGATATCAAATCCTGAATCTCATTGTTGAGATTTTGGGTTGAGGTTCAAATGATCAAGGCACACTTCACTTGAGAATCAATCGATCTTCTTGATGATGGTCAGCGGGCCTCTGGTTTGAGTCTGAGACCTGTTAGTCAAGTACGTAGGGTGATCAAGCGGTGTGTCGGTCATGAAGGGTCGCGGCATGGAGGTAAGCGGCCAGGATAAGACCCCTTATACATATTATTTATGAAGAAAAGTATAAAGTAAGAGTAAAGAAGGTAAACATATACCTCACACCCATTTTTAAGAAATTCCATGGAACTTCCAGAGGAACATCATACACAATGTCGTAATAAACATGTAATTTTACTGTATAAAAAAAAACTCCCAAGTACGCTAGAGTCATCTGCTACATGTTGTTTCATTTAATATGTTGAAAAATTAAACAATTATTTCATCTTCATGTTCTAATTTCCAACCTAAACAATGCTTTTCTTATTTTTATAGCATCTCACGAGTATCTCAGGGCAGTGATTAAAGTATCAAACGGAAAAACAGTTATTTTCTATGCTGCTTCCCGGCAACTTGTATTATTTTCTATTACAGAGCTATGAGTCATTTTTGTGTGCATTTTAATCGAAAATATTATTCTCTCATACGTTTGCATTGCTGGCATGATAGATAATACATTGCATGATTTGATACGATAAGCAATATCGTCCTTATACTCAGGCTGCTACACGAAGAGGTTATGTCAATGCATAGGAAGACGAGGTACATACCTCTTCAGAATAGTAGCTTATTGTTAAAAAAGAACACAAAATAGCAGAATACAGGTCCTCGAATGTTCATTCCAGTTTCTCCAGTTTTATTCATAATTTAGCAGTAGTTCTCTGAAAAAAAGTTTGAAAACATGCTAAGTGATATAAGTATAAGTGATATAATAAATATATTTATATTCTCGACTCATTTTCATAATATTGTCAGTACTTGCGGATTCCATCCACTCCTTCGAAGAACGTGCTTTTTTTGAGTGTCTACTTGTTAACATTTCTTTAATTTCATGCCGGACTTCTCTTTCTGACAATTTGACGTCCATTACCATCAGCTAACCCGGCAAACATCTTGCCTTTGCAGGAGCAAACACTGCTTGTCTATTCCTGAGTTTGACACATCAAGTGCATCAGAATAAGCAATATCAGAGGATCGCCTGGATTCTGGGAAAACAATTTTTCCTTCTTCTTCTAATCCAATCATTCCTTTTGGTGCACTTCCAAGGAATTTTTCTTCTTCGTTGCAAAGATTGAAAAGCAAGAGACATGAAACTTATCTTTTTGGTAGCAGCTCAAAATAAACAATTTGGTTCACGAGGTTTTCAATGAAAAATCTTTTGTTGGACATTTGAGAACAATGAAATGTTCACTTTCATGTCGATATAATAAACGTGACCGTATGCGACTAAAGAACTTACTTGATTTATTGCGTCGTCAATGGAAAAACCCGTTACCTTAATGTTATGATAAAGCTGGGTGGTTGCGCTTACCGGTTGCAGTTGATACGCAATACGAAAAGAACATTCAGAAGGAATGCCGAAAGTTATGAACAAATCACTATTATTATGATATTTCATTCTCGCAATAAGTTGAGTCGTCGAGAAAACGAGGGCGCCATAATTTACAGTGAAATTCGCGAAACATTAAAATTTGAACATGAGTGGCATGTAGCCGACTCTGCGATTTGAACAACAGTGAACACCTCTAAAAATCGTAGGCACGGTATAATTGAATCATATTTTTATGACGCGAGTATAATTTACGAGGCATTTCCACGGAGCCCCCTTTCGAATATGACTTGATCAATCACTGAAGTGAAACGCGTCCGCGTACTATTACAAGTATTTATCAGCGGTCGAGGAAATTACCGAGCCTCCCGTGATGTGCCTGCCTTTTTTGCCTTTCATCGAGTCTTTTGTACTCAACATTTTTAGTTTTATTCAGTTTTTGTTAACTTTTCGTCAGCGTCGACGACGCGCTCGGCAATTATTGATTTGTGTCCGCTACACTACGGAGCAGATCTTGAATCCCAATTCTCGAATATTCTTGAAATAGAAGGGGTTCTCAAGATGAATTTACTCTAATTGTCTATCAATATTCATTTATTTGAGCGGGTTTTAAAAATTTTCGTCACAACTTTCCCCTTCACAAGATTCGGCCTACCTGGGCGAATACAAGGTAGCTCCTCTTTTCACATTTTTATTAATGGTTATTTTCCATAACTAAGTCCCGGGAACTCTATAACTGCCAGACTCCGGTTCTTTACACCCTCATAGGCAGGTGTAACTAGAAATAAGACAATACACAACTATACATGAAAAAAATGAATTAGGAGAATGCTGCTCTGACAAAATTATTGTGAATTTCGATTATCGCTTATTTCACGCACTTCTCGACCGCGTGAATGAGATTTTCCTAATGATAGAAGGAATTGCCGTATTTTGAATTATTATGCCTGAAGTAATCTAATTTATCTGTGAACAGAAGAAAAACTGAACTAAGCATTGATTCTGGACTTAATTGTAGCTTAATCTAGAAGCCTTAAGTTCGCGGTTGAATCGTATTTTCATAACTCGCGCTGCCTACGTTGAATAGGAATGGTTTCTTAATCTAATCAGTTGTCCCATTTCCAATTTCAGAATTAGAGAAGGGCTCCGCATCCTCCAAATCGCAATTACAATTGGGCTCCGGATCTTCGAAAACTCCTACTTCACGGTGCTCAAGCTCTCATCTGACACTGAGTCTGGGATATCAAATAACAGTCTGTCGAGTTTGCTCAAGCCTCTGGATACTCCGGTACATCTTCCTGAACCTCGACGTTCTTTTAAATGTGTGGGAATGAAACCTTTCTGCCAATCACGCTTCTGTCGATTCTAGCTTATAGACATTTGGTGAAATCGCTTCCACAACGGCAAATGGACCGCTAAACTTGGAGGCAATTTTTCGGCTGTGAGCCCACTTTTGCTGGAGAGCATTTACTGCCTTATTATTGAATTCGGTGACACTGATCAAAAGGAGCACCGCAGGTGTTCTCCACTTGGTCACGACCAATTCCAAGAAAGCCGAATTAATGCTTCTTGGATTGCACTTCTTTAGAGGTATTAGCTCTATACATTTAGAAAATTAATCCTGAAATACTACTAGATGTTCATGCTCTTTTTGACTGGGAGAAAAGAGGCCCATGGCGTTAGTTGCAACGACTGTCCATGGCTCTTGTACGATTCACTGAGTCACAAACCCTCTCGCCAGGGCTTTTGGAACGGTGATAAGTTTCATGACGACTCAAATGACTAGCCTTTGGCATTCCGTGAATCTCTTGCATCAGTTCTGATTAGAGGTTCTCCGGAACCACCAGCTCCCAAGCATCATATCGTCGATGATGTCTTCAATTAGCGGATTGTTCCGATATTGATGAAGTTCCTCGTTTACTACCTTCTAACTATGATATCTACCTATTGACTTTGGTACAGCCTCTCGCCGCCGGGCAAACTACTCAACCTCGATAGGCATGATCGCCGCAGTGCGGTTGTTTTCTCCATTTCAAAATCATATTTTAGGATATGGAACGCCCAGTAAGCCAATCTGCCGGTCAGGTTTTTGATTTTGTAAAGCCAGCGTAGGCTACTATGAACACTCACAATGGAAAAATGGAACCTTTCAAGATAATATCGGAACTTTCTGATGGCTGTTTTTGGGGTCTGGAAGGCCTCTTACCACTTTTTCCAAAAGGAAAAATTAAATTCGTCTTATTGAGGCGAATGAGTGACTGAACGATCCCAGCATAATCTGGAATGAATCTCCCATAACAAGAAGTTGCCTCTATATGACGTCTGACCAGTTCAACTTTCCTCGGTCTAGGATACTCGAGTAAAAAGTGGACCTTATCATCGTCTACTAAGAATCCATTTCTGTATCATTTACCTTGATGCTCAGTTACTTGACTTCCGTTTGAGAAAATTTACATTTGTCTGGGCTGAGCATCAGCCCCGCTCTATTTTAGCAACCAATAGTCTTTTCTCACCAAGACAGATGGTCTTCAAATCTCTTCGAGATGACAGCTGCGTCGTGCAAATACGCAATCACGTTTGGTCTCATCTCTGGTGAAATGACTTTGTCTATTAGTTGCTGAAAAGCTGCCGGAGCCCCATTGAAACCAAACTGAATATTCTGGTATTGATAGAGTCCCTTATCTGGGATGGTCAAGACAGTAATGGACTTACTCTGCGTTTTATTCAGGTCCAGGGTTGAGATATATCGAGCAGAATTCAAACAATCAAGGATTTCTGCCATGTAGAGAATCGGATAAGCATCCTTTTCTGATATCTCATTGAAAATTCGAAAATCAATGCACAGACGGTAGTTACCGTCTGTTCTAGGGGCCATCACCAGCGGACTACTCCGCTCACTAATGGGCGGCTCAAAAAGATTCTGTTCAATTAATAATTTATTTTCTCCAATAAACGCGTCACAGACTTATGTTGACCTTCGATAATTACGATTATGAATCGGTTAGTTCCCTTGCGTTTCGATCAAGTGCTCCACACTTTTGAATTAGGGTGACTTATCTGGGTTGGGTTTTATAAACCCCTTCGAAAACTGGTCTAACTTCACATTCTCCGCTTCATCTAGCAACGGAATGCCCTCACAAGTGTCGGTATCATTCTCAATTGCCTTTCAGGCCAGATATGATTTTGAAATCACTTGTATAAGTCACTCCGGAAAAGTTGGCCGGTGGAACCGCATCGCCAATGACAGCCTCAATGGTAAAAATAGCCACCAAGTCCCACATACCTTATGTAAGTTCATAACGAACCTGTATCTACCAACTGATGGACTTTAGTATCCCTTATCTCAATATCGATATAGGGCCGTGCGGTGGCAACCAATCCCTAATAGCTCCAGAGAAATTATTATTCGATTGCCTCTTCGCTTCAGGAATCTCTGAAAACCTGTCAGGTCCATGATTCAAAGAGTTGTCAGATGTGAAGCGATAACAGGACTCTTGAGACTTTTAATCCCCGAATGAAGAGTGATTGGTAAGAGCAGGGAAGATAATGTCCTCTCAACATCAGTTTCATTCGACTCATTGTTGATCGAATTGCTTTGTATTCGGAAATAAGTGTTTTTAGGTGAATCAGGTTCAACAATCCAATTTGAGAGAGATGGTTTGGGTATGATTCCATCAAAAGCAGAAAAAGAGGTCTGCCTGGGAACAAGAGGAGTGGCCTATAAAACTAAATTTTCCTTCTCTGATGTCTTTCATCAACTCTCAATTAAAAAATTCAATGAGGTCGTATAGTCTACTAACCTTACTGAAAACACAGACCCCAATATTCGTTACCTTCATATATTGGGGTCTATGTTTTCAGTTAGGTCAGCACAGGTAAAGAGTTTGTGGTATTAAACTGTATTAGACTGTTAGGACTGTATTTTAAACTATGTTATAAAAAAAATTTTATTTGATTTATTCATTTATCGTTGTCATTGGTTTTATTATGCATCATTCTTTTCTATTATTCGATTGATAAATTTTATTTGCAAAATAAATTCATATTAACAAGATAATTTTTTTCAGTTACTCTAATATCGAAATTAATACTATTCAATATTTTCAATTGTATTAAATAGAGGGTCCCTGTGCCGAGGGTTTCTGCTGCATACGGTTACGAAAACTAATGAGTAGTCGCGGACGATTGTCCAGGGATGGTCCCGAAGTAAAAACCCCCAAGCTAAGGCGTAAACAACCGCGCTGAAAGGTGAATGGCACTGGATGTGGTGTCTTCTACGTTGTCTCCAGAATAACAGGCGACCTTCTGGAGTATACAGCCTTGCCCTCGCATGCGGAGCTGTGCGAGGGTGGACAATCCCTTCCCTAGCTACTCTTGGGAATAACAATAGAAACTAACAACCCCAATCCAATTATTGATGCGGTTCAAAATGATCGAACGCGCAAAGAACCCGACAATGTTTTGGCCAGTATTGCCGATCGTTCCAGAGTTCGGTGTGCTGAATTAGATGGAAACACGATGACATACCGGCGAGACAATCGACGTTCGTTATGGACAGATAAACTCGATAATGACCTGCTTAGTTGCTATGATGCCAGTATTGTCCCTAACCGCAGAGGTTACATGGTGCGCCTGCAAACTCTGTGGTACCAGAAACACCCAGAGCTCTCGCACCTTTCACAGCAAGTGTTAAGAAACCGTGCCGTGAACCTTTCGCGGACAAGGGATGTACGTGGAATGCTCCCTCAACAGCTGCAAGAACAAGCCGCAGAGGAAAATCAGGAAGCGACATTGGGACAAACTGCTGAAACAAGGCTCCCCTTGACATAAGATGGCGATTTTAGGACAAGGAGAAACGTGAACATTCGAGTTTCTCCCAAGCCCCATGATCTGGCTGAAATGGATGCTACACTCCGTGAAGATCTTTCAGGAGATGCAGACCTCTGGACCATCACTTGTTCACTTTATTATGCGGGGAGAGCTTTGGACGATTACAATCGAAGGTCCAAACCAACGATTGATAAAAGAACCAAAAAGCGCTTGCATCAATTAAACAAGAACATTGGCTGCGCAAGACAAAACGCGTCTCGTATGCAGTGTGTGATTGACTACTCAAGATCTGGTAAGCCTTTTATGGCGAGGGTCCGAAAGTTCGCTCATGAAATGAGGATCCATCATCATACATTGAAAATGTCAAAGATGCTGACCATCAAGTAGCACATTGTTGACAAAATACGTGCACTATCTGATGCAAGGAGAAGAATTTAGAAGAGGGAGGGATGGGTCAGAGAGAATCAAAAGTTTTTTGCTGATCCATCGCTCCTCTTTAGTGAACCTCCTGTTCTTGTCAAAAAACCACCGGAGTCCGAAAAAGTCAAGACATTTTGGAGGGAGATTTGCGAAGTGAAGCATCCATTGAATGAAGACAATGAGAATATCAAACGTTTCAAGGAGCTGTGCTATAACCTCATAATATCCGAGAGGGAATGCCCACCAATCACTGTCGAGGAGGTAAAGAAAGCATTAAGGGGCACGAAGAACTTCTCCGCTGCTGGTCCAGATTGTATTAGGATTTTCTGGTGGAAGAAGTTCACTTCTACACACCAACATCTGTCCCGCATCTTTACTTCATTTTTGAAGTCGGGGATCCCTATTCCGCAGTGGCTGGTGTTAGGACGTACTGTACTCCTACCGAAGAAAGGCGACTTGTCCAACCCAGGGA
>WSXT02041147.1:0-13335 GCA_011762715.2 Neuroterus valhalla | reverse complement strand
CACCTCTGGATGCTTCTTTAGAGCTAACAACTTATTATTATTATTATTATTATTATTATTATTATTATTATTATTATAACATACCAAAAATAAAAAGACAGATCAAAATCTAAGTTCTCAAGAGACAAAGTTTCCTAACTCTTTCATCAAAATTTCAGTCACAATAGGGTATATAAACGAACCCATAGGAGTACAGGATTTTTGACTATAAAATCTTCCATAAAATTTGAAATATGTTGAGTTCATGATGAAATCCATCCCTCTTAGTAATTCCTTCTGACGTAGCTGAGTACTCATTTTAATATTGCCCTATCTTTTTTCAATTCCTTTCTTAACCCATTCCACAGTTATATTCGGAAATATTCAATCTCTTTCTCCTTCTCGAATAATTTTGTGTACATTAAAATCCTGCTCTAGAACATTGGTTTTTTAATAACACAGAGCCATAGAAGGAAAACGAGGTAGACAGTTTCTGAGCTTGCTTTTCCTATATGTTTTTTGGATCGCTGATCACGATCCTCGTATCCATCTGACCCAATCACGTCTAGATCAAGGTCAAATGAAGGTCCAACCCCTTAATTCACGAAAAATGATTTTTTGGACACCAGATTCTGGAAGAACAAAAAATTTTACGTCCCGATAGGCTTTGATCTTTTTTTCGAAATGACCTCTAGAAGTAATTTGGAGGTCATCTAAAGTCAAATTCTGTTTTGAATCATCGAGATCGTATATCGGCTAGGACTGGGTCTCCAAACTACGTATCATTGTATTTTTTGGGTCGCTGATCACGATCCTGGTGTCCATGTGACCCTAGAATGTCAGAGTCATAGTTGAATGAAGGTCGAACTCTGTTCTTCGAATGATAAAATTTTTTCGAACGAAGATTAGAGGTAACTTTTTACTCAAATTGATCTTAAAAGCCATAAGAGTTTTTCTGCTGATCGGATTATTATTACGTATTTCTCAGCTCAATTATGAGAAGGGAGATCGTATGTTATTCTTGCTGAATTCCATGAGAACTAGTTAATCTCATACGAAAAAGCATGTTTTCTGCAGTTGAATGTCATTTTTCCAATAACAAGCTCAAGGCTCAATAAAAAAAATAGACCGAATCGATATTCAAAGTCAAATTTGAGTGCGAACATTCGATTGATTGCAAATGTAAAATCACATAGCTATATTTTTATGTAATCGCTTCGGCTAGGACGCAGTCCTAGCCCATATACCAGTTGGATGATTTAAAAGAGAATTTGACTCTCAGATGACCTCCAAATGACTTCCAAAGGTCAATTCGATAATAAGGAGAAAGTGTGCCTGGTCGCAAAATTTTCCGTTCCTTCAGAATCCGGGGTCAAAAAAAATATTTTTCATGAAATGAGGGGTTTGACCTTCATTCGACCTTGACCCAGACATGATAAGGTAACATAGACACCAGAATCGTGATCAGCGACCCGAAAAACACAATGGTGCAAGGTTTAAAGATACAGTCCTGGCACAAATATCAGCTGGATGATTCAAAAGAGAATTTGACTTTCAGACGACCTCGAAATGACTTCTGAAGGTCATTCAAATAGAGACGTCAAATTATGCCTGGTCGTCAAATTTTCTATTCATTCAGAATCTGGGATCCAAAACAATATCTTCCGTGAAATGAGGGGTTTGACCTTTATTTGACCTTGATCAAGACGTGATCGGGTCACATGGGCACCAGAATCGTGATCAGCGATCCAGAAAACACAATAATGCGTATTTTATAGATACAGTCCTAGCCGAAATACCAGCTGCATGATTCAAAAGAGAATTTGACTTTCAGATGACCTCCAAATGACTTTCAAAGGTCATTTAGAAAAGAAGGTCAAATCCTGCCTGGTCGTGAAATTTTCCGTTCTTTCAGAATCCGGGATCCAAAAAATTATCTTTCGTGAAATAAGGGGGTTGACCTTCATTAGACTTTAACCAGAAGTGATCGGGTCACATGGGCACCAGAATGGTGATCGGCAACCCAAAAAACACAATGATGCCTATTTTATAGATACAGTCCTAGCCGAAACACCAGCTGTATGATTCAGAAGAGAATTTGACTTTCAGATGACCTCCAAACGACTTCCAAAGGTCTTTCGATAAGAGGGTCAAGTTGTGCCTGGTCGTGGAATTTTCAGCTCTTTCAGAATCCGGGATTGATAAAAATAATTCTCGTAATATAAGGTGGTTGACCTTCATTTGACCTTGACTTAGACGTGTGAGGGTCACAAGGACGCCAAAATCGTGTTCAGTGACCCAAAAAACACAATGATGCGTGGTTTCGAGATACAGTCCTAGCCGGGGTACCAGCCGTATGATTCAGAAGAGAATTTGACCTTCAAGTGACCTCCACATGACTCTCAAAGGTCATTTCGATAAGAAGGTCAAATTTTGCCTTGTCGTGAAATTTTCCGTTCTTTCAGAATCCGGGGTCCAAAAAATTTTGTTCCGTTATCTAAGGGGTTTGACCTTTATTTGACCTTGACTCAGACGTGATTGGGTCATGAGAACACCAGAATCGTGATAAACAACCCAAAAAACACAATGGTGCATAGTTTGGATGTATAATCTTAGCCAAAATACTAGCTGGATGATTCAAAAGAGAACTTGATTTTGAGATGACCTCAAAATGACTTCCAAAGGTAATTTCGGTAAGAAGGTCAAAGCGTTCCTGGTCGTAAAATTTTCCGTTCTTTCAGAATCCGGGTTATTTTTCGTGAAATAGGGAGCTTAACCTTCATTTGACCTTGACCAAGACTTGATGGTAATTAATGCTTAACTTTTTTGAAGAGAAAAACTTACATAATAAGCAGTGAATCAGACATTCGTTTGCCGCAAGATAATATTATTGATCTCCTACAACATCAGATTTTACTCAATCATAAATTGTAAGATAAAAAATAGTTGGAAATTTCAGAAAATGATACCTCAAAAATAGTTCCCGATGACTTTGTAGGAATGAACTCGACTATGTCGGAGAGGACTCCCAAGAAGGATGGATTTTAAATACATAATAAAAATTTTTCCAACCAAAACACATCTGATGGTCCATCTCACAATTAAAATTCTTTACTTAAATTTCCTGTTCGATATCTTTTTTAATTTTTAGTAATCACCCCAAATCTTAGAAAACCAGTCGTAATTTGCATAATACTATATTATATTATATTATTTATATTATCATTTTCATTATAATTATTATTATTTTTATATTCACCAACTGAATTGAAGACGACTGCCATGCTGAAGATCAGGATATATAGGATTTTCATTTTTCTCAAGGAGAGGGAAAACTTATTACGGAATCAGTGAAGAGGTCGGTTGACAGTGAAACTGATGAATATCTTGTGCTTAACTAGAGCATATATATACTATGACTGTAATCTCTTGAATCATAAAATGATCATGTTACATACGTCAAACGTATATTTCTGAGATATTTACCCTTCATTTGTCAGTAACAAGGAAAAAAGTGGTTCTGTTAAATTTTTTATGATCAATTACACAAGTGATTATGATTTTTAAGCTTCACGGAAATTCAGTTTTCACATAGATGATTGACGCATATTCTACGAAATCAAATATAGGCATTCGGATAACATTTTTTCACAATTCTGATTTTGACAAAGTTTAGGTATTTGTTGGATTTAATTTTATTTCAAGATTTCTAGGGTTCTTATTAGATCACAAGGAGTTGATGAGAAATATATTTTCATAAGAATAAATAGGGAGAATTCCATAGGGTTCAAGAAAATTTCAACAATTTGAATTAATTCCGCAAGAATTTCGTAAGATTTTATTGCCTGATTCACGTTTCGAAACTGTTTAGATTAGGTATATGAAGTTTGCTTATCTGTAATGACAAAAACACGATTGGGTGAAATTGCACGTACTTTGATTGTATGTACTATTACTTCGGAAAATAATCCGGGTTCCTCAAGGTTAGAAAGTAGCAATCAAAAACTTATCTCAAAAACGAGGTTTTACCTCTTTCATGTATTTCACGTTATTTTGTAGAACGAATGATATGGATACCAAAAGAAAATTATTATTATTTATTCATTCATCAATGTTGGAATATTAAATTTCAATTATGGCAAAGCAATTTTGACCATGTCTTCATGTCAATCCTACAATGTTGTACAAAGAATATTTACTGAATATTCCATGTAGATTTATGGATACCCCCGTTTAGAAATCTTGATGAGGCATTATTTGTGCCCTGATAAAATTTCCCTATCATTCTTTAGGTCTGCATCCGGCCAATTGTTAATTGTTGACGTTGGCCTTTTTCGGGACTCCTTTACAAATAGAATGAAAAAAACGGCTCTTGTTTTTCTCATTTACGAAATTTATGCAGTAAAGCACGATCAGAAAATAATTTTTTTGACACTGGATTCTGAAAGAACGGAAAATTTTACGTCTAGACACGTTTTGACATTCTTATCGAAATGACCTCTGGAAGTTGTTTGGAGGTCATCTGAAGATCAAACTCTCTTTTATATCATTCAGCTGGTATTTCACTTAGGAAAGGGTGTCCAAACTACGTACTATTGTGTTTTTGTGTCGCTGACTACGACCCTGGTATTCATATGACCCTACCACGTCTGGGTCAAGGTCGAATAAATGTCAAACCACTTATTTGCAGAGAAAAATTTTTTGACACCGTTTTCTGAAAGAACAGAAAATATTACGTACAGACACATTTTGATCTTCTCATTGAAATGACCTCTGGAAATTTTTTGGAGATCATCTGAAGATCAAACTCTCTTTTGAATCATTTAGCTGGTATTCCAGCTAGGGAAGGGTGTCCAAACTGCGTACCATTGTGTGTTTAGGGTCGCTGACCACGATCCTGGTGTTCATATGACCCTACCACGTCTGGGTCAAGGTCAAATGAAGGTCAAACCACTTATTTCGCAGAAAATAATTTTTTTAACACCGGATTCTGAAAGAACGGTAAATTTAACGTCCAGACACGTTTTGACCTCCTTATCGAAATGACCTCTGGAAGTTGTTTGGAGGTCTTCTGAAGATCAAACTCTCTTTTGAATCATTCAGCTGGTATTTCAGCTAGAAAAGGGTGTCCAAACTACGTACCATTGTGTTTTTTGGGTTGCTGACTACGATCTTGGTGTTCATGGGACCCCATCACATCTACGTCAAGGTCGAATAAAGGTCAAACCACTTAATTCGTAGAAAATCCTTTTTTTCAAACCGGATTCTGGAAGAACGGAAAATTTGACGTCCAGACACGTTCTGAACTCCTTATCGAAATGACCTCTGGAAGTTGTTTGGAGGTCATGTGACCCAAGCGCGTCTAGGTCAAGGTTCAAAAAAGGTCGAACTTTGTTTTTCGAATGATGGAATTTTTCTGACTTATGATTAGAGGTAACTTGATACTCAGAGTGAGCCCTGAAAGTCATTTCGATTTTATAAAATAAATTTATTCAAAAAAATTATAATAGTATAGATATAACCTCTCAGAAAGTAATTCTTCAGAAATTCAGATGGTTGATTCAACATTTAGAATCAATTGAATGTCAACACACAAAATTTGACCTTTAAAATTGATTCGTTCCATTCCTTATATTGAGCTTTGGATTTCTTGTTTGTAAAAAAATTTACCTGTAGAGAACATGCTGTTTTGAGAGAGATTGACTAGTTCTCATGGACTTCAGCAAAGGTAACATACAATCTAACTTCTCAGACATGAGCTAAGAAATTTGAAACAAGGCTCCAACCAGCAGATAAATTCGAAAAGGCTTTTAGAGCTTTCTTTGAATGAAAGGCAATCCTTAATCTGAATTAACCTTGACCCAGATGTTCTGAGGTCACATGGACACCTGCATTGTGATCTGCGACCCAAAAACACAATTTTACGTAGTTTTGGGACCCATTCCTGGCTGCAATATCAGCTTGATGATTGAAAAGATAATTTGATCTTCAGATGACCTCCAGGTAACTCCAAGAGGTCATTTCGATAAAAAAGGTCAAAATGTTTCTGGACGTGAAACCTTATGTTCTTTTGGAATCCAAGGTTGAACAAATTCTATCGTTCAGATAACAAAGTTTGACCTTCATTCAAACTATAGCCAGATGTAATGGACATGGACACCACGGTCGTGACCAGCGCCACATATACACAGTTGTATGTAGTTTGAAGACCCGTTCATTGCCGAAATACAATCTGTATGTTTCAGAGAGAATTCGATTTACGGTTGACCTCCAAATGAGTTCCAGAGGTCAGGTCGATATAAAGTATGAAGCATCTCTGGACGTGGAATTTCCCGCTCTTTCGCAATCTGGGGTGAAAAATTTTTTTTTGCGAATTAAGAGTTCGGACTTTCATTTGACCTTGACCCAGACGTGTTGATTTCACGTGGCTACCACAATTATGATTAGTGACTCAAAAAATACAATCGCCCGTGGTTTGAAAACCCGTTCCTAGCCGAAACATCAGCTATATGACTCAAAAAAGAATTTGATATTCAGATAACCTCCAAATGGCTTCCAGAAGTCATATTAATAGAAAGGTCAAAGTGTGTGTGTACGTAAAATTGTTCGTTCTTCCGGAAACTGAGTAAAAAAAAATGATTTTCTGTGGATGAAGGGTTTCGACCTTCATTTGACCTTGAGCCAGGAGTGATGAGGTCACATGGACACCGGGTACGTGATCAGCGACCCAGAAAATACAACGGTTCGTAGTTTAGTGACCCATTCATAGCCGAAATAACAGCTGCAGGACTCAGAAGAGGATTCGACCTTCAGATGACCTCCAAATGACTTCCAGAGGTTATTTTGATAAATACATGTGTCTGGACGTGAAATTTTCCACTAGGATCAACTTTCAACAGAATTGATGAAGTAACCAAAAAAAATCTGCCCACCGCGTGGACACATTCTAATGATCTGAAGATTACACAGGCCGACAAAATTTGACAAAGTTCCGGAACCAGAGATCACAACTAGTGCACCCGTTGGCTTTTGCTGCGCTGCATCTGAATCCGATCTCTAAAAAATTCTAGCGCCCTCAGTTTTCGAGATATTCTGAACAAATAGGGCAAAAACACGTTGTTTCGATGTATTCGAGGCCCTGTAACATTGCGAAAAAATTTATATTCCCAAAACTAACCAGACCCCCAAACCAAATTTCCTTAGCCCTGAAGCCCTGCAACTTTCGATTCTATAAACGCAGCCCCGCAAAACCTGAGTTCCTTAACCCTTAAGCCCATCATTAACTTGCTATGCAATAACCCGAGAATCCACAAAACCCAATTTTCGTAACCACCGAACCCAGTAACCTTCTATGCAATAACAACAGACCCCCAAAAACCCGATTTCCTCAACCCTGGAGCTCTGTTACCTGCTATACAATAACCGCAGACCACCACAACCCAGTTTTCCTAACCCTCGAGCCCAGTATGCTGATACGCAATAACCCCAGACCCCCACAACTCAGTTTCCTTCACCCTGGAGCCCTGCAACCTACGAATCTATAACCCTAGAACCCTACAGCCCAATTTCCTTAACCCTCGAGCTCAGTAACCTGCTATACAATAACACCAGACCCCTCTCCCCAACCCGGTTTCCCTGAACCTCGAGCACAGTAAGCTGCTATGCAGTAACCTTAGACCCTCACAACCCACTTTCCTTAACCCTCGAGCCCAGTAACCTGCGAGTCTATAGCCCCCGATCACCGTCGACCTATTCTCTCAACCCCAAGCCCTGTAACCTGCAAGTCTATAGCCCTCGACGACCAAAGCCAAATTTTCTCGATCGTTGATTATTGATCCTATGAGCGTATAAATCCACGTCGATTTTGGGTGAAAAAGTTTCCTTGCTTTTTCAAAGTATTGCTGAAGAGATTTACGTTTATAACTTGTGGGGTCGTTGCGCTCCCTCTTCAGAGACCAGCAATAGTTTTCCATCATCCTCTCATTCCATCCACCTTGGTAATGCTGTCCTTCCTGGTGAAAGTCTTCATTATTGCATAGCAGGTTACTGGGCTCGAGGGTTAAGGAGATTGGGTTGTGTGGGTCTGGAGTGAATGCATAGCAAGTTACTGGGCTCGAGGGTTAAAGAAATTGTGTTGTGGGGATTGGAGGTTAGTGCATAGCAGCCTAATGGGCTCAAGGGTACAGGAAATTGAGTTGTGGGCGTCTGAGGTTATTGCATAGCAGCCTCATGGGCTCGATGGTTAAGGGAATTGGGTTGGAGGGATCTGGGGTTATTGCATAGCAGGCTAATGGGCTCAAGGGTTAAGAAAATCGGGTTTTGAGGGTCTGGTTTTATTGCATAGCAGCCTTATGGGCTCGAGGGTAAAGGAAATTAAGTTGTGGGTATCTCGGATTATTGCATAGCAGGTTGCTGGACACGAGGGTTAAGGGAATTGGGTTGTTGGCGTCTGAGGTTATTGCATAGCATCCTTATGGGCTCGACGGTCAAGGAAATGGGGTCGTTGGGATCTGATGTTATTGCGCAGCGGGTTACTGAGCTCGAGGGTTGAGGAAATCGGGTTATGGGGGTCCGGTTTTATTGCATAGAAGCTCACGGGGCTGGGGGGCTGGGGGGTTAAGGAAACTGGATTGTGGGGGTATGGTGTTATTGAATAGCAGCTCACTGGGCTCGAGTGTTAAGGAAACTGGGATGCGAGGGTCTAGGGTTATTGCAGAGCAGATTACTGGGCAATAGAATTAAGGAAATAGGGTTGTGGGAGTCTGATTTTATTGCGTAGCAGCCTACTGGGCTCGAAGGTTAGAGAAACCGTGATGTGGGAGTCTTGGGTTATTGCATAGCAGGTTACTGGGCACAAGGGTTAAGGAAATTGGGTTGTGGCAGTCTGATTTATTTCGTGGCAGCCTACTGGGCTCAAGGGTTAAGGAAACCGGGATGTGGGGGTCTGGGGTAATGCATAGCAGATTACTAGGCACTAGGGTTAGGGAAATTGGGTTGTGGGAGTCTGGTTTTATTGCGTAGGAGCCTACTGGGCTCGAAGGTTAGGGAAACCGTGATGTGGGAGTCTTGGGTTATTGCATAGCAGGTTACTGGGCACAAGGGTTAAGGAAATTGGGTTGTGGCAGTCTGATTTATTTCGTGGCAGCCTACTGGGCTCAAGGGTTAAGGAAACCGGGATGTGGGGGTCTGGGGTAATGCATAGCAGATTACTAGGCACTAGGGTTAGGGAAATTGGGTTGTGGGAGTCTGGTTTTATTGCGTAGGAGCCTACTGGGCTCGAGGGTTAAGGAAACCGGGATGTGGGAGTCTGGTTTTATTGCGTAGCAGCTTATCGGGCTCGAGGGTTAAGGAAACCAGGGTTTGGGGGTCTGGGGTTATTGCATAGCAGGTTACTGGACACGAGGGTTAAGGAAATCGGGTCGTGGGGATCTGGGGTTATATCAACATACAACAAGCTGTGATAGACATGGTTTTGCTACTTTCATTCCCTAGACAAATATTTTTGTAGCAAAAATGTCATTCCTGAAAAGTAAAATTTTCAATATTTGAATCCACCACAATTTGGCCAGAAACTTTTGTATCGAAAAGTAAGGGTTCGCATTTTGAAGGTGAAGAGTACGTTCACAATAACGTATTTTTGACCCTTTCAGGTTAGAATATCTCGAAAACTGAGGGTGCTGGCATTTTCCTGAGGTCGAATCCGGATTCAGCGTAGCAAAAGCCTTCGGGTACACTAGGTGTGGTTTCTGGTTCTGAGAATTGTTGGCCTGTGTTATTGAATTTTCTCTATTTTTGATGAAAGTTAAAAAAAAATCATTTTACTTAAAGCTCTACTGGCCTTAAGGAACACATGCTCCTTGAACTCGACACCGATATTTACATCTCTTATATTTTGGCTAGCAAATCGAATGTTTCATTATTTAAAAAGCTTTGTCACGATTGAAACAGAAAATATACGTATGTTGAAAAATAGTTAAAGTAAAACTTGAAGGCCTTTCCAAGATGAACAATTTTTCTATTTGATATTCCTTCTTTTCTCTCATTGTTAATCTGGGGAATTCGTCTTATCAGAGAATAGTGGACAGTAAATTTGTAGATTTTTATAAGTCGAACAATTTCGATATTTATCATTTTTATCGTATCTCGTATAGTTTTACTGGAAAATGGAATTTCACATGTTTGGTAATGTTTTTCAGGATTTAAAATGAATAATTTTCGCCCTCAACATTTTCTTGCACCTTGCATAGTTAGATGGAAAATGCGCATTTTTTATTTTTCTGAAAGCTATTGCGATGGATAAAACCAGAAAAATTGGTCGAAAATGCACGTTCAACCAACTTGCCCTTTTTTTGCAGCCTCAAAAAAGTGTGCCAAAGCACAATCCAAAATGATTATTCTTTCCACAGTTATCAAGTATACAGATTACAGAGTATAGACTATAGACAGACGCCTTCGTAAAAATCGTTTTTCCTGACTGAGTATGTCTCAGAACGTGGAGATTTAATATAATCCGCGAAAGTCAATTTTAGCATAAAACCAATACCTTCTCATACAGAAAGTGAATTTAAAAGTTATAAATTCCGAACAATAAGTTGCTTCTGTAATCAAAAAGTCAAATTTCTTCAGCGTAAATAGATGATTGTTCCACTATCGAAGATAAGTTCCGAATCTGTTACTTGGAAACTAAACTATCTTATTGGAAATACGTTTCAACTTTTTGAGTTCAAACTTCATCTTCAAAAAACTTCTAAGAAAGTCATCTTTATGACTTGAAGATGGATGAATTGGTTTGGAATTTGATTCTGGTCGTATAATATTCATTCTTTCTGGCTTAGGAATTTGAAAGTTTGGTTGGAAATCTATCCATATTTAACTGTTTTTTTTTAAAGATTTCATTCCTAAATCCAAATGTTTTTCTAGAAATCCATCTTCGTAGGTTTGGAATTCAATCATATTGTTCACGATTGATCTTTTTAGCTTGGAAGTTAAACTATCTTTCTGAAAATTCATCTTCCTTAGTTATAACTAATATTTTTGTCAAGAATTCATCTTTTCAACTCAAGTAAAATTTCTAAGCAGTTTTATATATTCAAAAATGATAATTTTATGTATTTCTTCCAATTTGATAATAATATACGATTTCTACGGATTTTGTATAGTTTTCGAGGGTAAAAAGAGTAGGAACTAATAATTTTTTCAACTCTTAGCATCTATTTTAATATTACATTCGTTCGAAAATATGAATATTCTTTCTGGATTTACCCTAGCGTACATGTGTAGACTTGTCTAATTCATTTAATTAAAATTAAAAAAAATTCCTCCCAGAATGTATGAAATCTAGGTAAGAATTATATTCTTCGTGTAAATCTCCTGCTGACATTGAGGAGAGTAAAATCATTCTAAATTTCGCAATCGCTGGTAAGATTGCTTCACGTGTTTTCGAGGTTAAGTACGACAAACAATTTCCTAACCAACCTTTTCAAGCTAAGCATTTTTTCTCCTACCAATAAATCTCAATTAATACGGCTATATAATTTCATAAAAATATTTTCAATTTTTTGAAGCATTTTTGCTATAGCGATAATTAATTGTTTTCTACCTATTCACATTATGACGCACATTATCGCCCACTGAAAACTTTTTTTTTATCTTTTCCAGATATTCAAAATTCAATCGATGTAAACGATTATTTGAGAAGAAGTGGTGTCACCTGATGTCTTAAAAATCACGCTCTCATCGTTGTTGAAAACTCAATTGGCTCTTTGATCACTCAGAATTAACTAATTCATTGACCTTGAAATTTCGAAATATAATCAACTGCTTAATTCTAGATTCTTTTACAAATGCTGATTTAATTTGTGACCGTTTAAGCTGCAAAATATCCCATAGTTTCTGCTATCCCAGATATTCAATTTCGTCTTACTTTTAAGTTCTTGAAGGTTGATCGGTAGAATCCTGAACATAGAGTTATTTATTACCCGCGAAATTCGAATAACTTCTGTATTGCTTATCGAGTTGATATCATAAAGTTTGACTCGTGACCTTTTAAGATATTATGTTAAGGACAGTGAGATCATTTGTCAATCAGGCTGTACTAAAATTACGTGACAATTTCAGGGGGGAAAGGGCGATAGAAATCTTTCGTTACGCTCTGTAACGAGGTGGTAAAAGGTTGGGGGTAGGGGTGGTGTATAAACTTTTTTGTTGCGCGCGGGCGGGGGGGGGGAGGGGGGGGGGGTGGGGGGGGGGGGTGATCCATGTACATAACTTTTGATAATTTCAAAAAGAAACAGAGAACTCGCAGAAGAGTTAAACTTCAAATAGAGAGAGTAATTTCCAAACAAGAGAGATGGATTCTGAATCTAAATGACGAGTATCAACAAAACTGGTAACTGCTAACGACGAAATAAAAGACTCTTACAAATTATTAATAACTATATAAAAGAATAGTAGTGATTTTATTAGCCAAATTTATATAAAAAAAATTCTAACTATGCAAATGGTTAAATTATTAACCTAAGAAGATCAATTTTCAAACAAACGATCAAACTTTCTCACAAAAGAGATTACACAGGCCAACAATTCTCACAACTAGAAACCACACCTAGTGTACCCAAAGGCTTTTGGCGCGCTGAATCCGAATCCGAACTCAGAAAGATGCCAGCACCCTCAGTTTTCGAGATGTACTAACCTAAAAGGGTCAGAAACACGTTATTTTGATGTATCCGAGACCCCGTTACATCACGAAAGAATTTTCGTTCCCAAAACTGACGACGGCATCGTAAAGAACTACTCTTGAACTTCACAATGCAAACTCTAACTTCCCGATACGATTTTTCCGGTCGAAATGTAGCGGATTCAAATATGAAAAATTTCACTTTTCACGGATATCATTCTTGCTACAAAAATATTTGCCTAGGAAATAAAAGTAGCAAAACCATGTTTATTACAGCTTGTTGTATGTTGATATAAACCCAGATCCCCACAACCCAGTTTCCTTAACCTTCGAGCCTAGTAAGCTACTATGCCATAACACCAGAACCCCAAAACACAATTTTCTCAACCCTCAAGCCCCGTAACCTGCTATGCAATAACCCCAGACCCACACAACCCATTTTGCTTAACCTTCGAGCCCAGTAAGCTGCTTTGCAATAACCCTAGACCCCCACAACTCAATTTTCTCAACCCTCGAGTCCAACCACCTGCTATGCAATAACCCCAGATCCCCACAACCCAGTTTCCTCAACCTTCGAGCCTAGTAAGCTACTATGCCATAACACCAGAACCCCAAAACACAATTTTCTCAACCCTCAAGCCCCGTAACCTGCTATGCAATAACCCCAGACCCACACAACC
>WSXT02041136.1:0-13335 GCA_011762715.2 Neuroterus valhalla | reverse complement strand
CGTTGAAAATTCAATATGTGAAATTTCAGACGATTCTAATACTTTCTCAATCATAAATGATGAGAATGTAAAAATTACAAAACATGAAAAACAGAAAAAAATGCATTTCGAAATTCCCTTACCTTTCCGTGGTGAAGAGCATAAGTAGGTACCAAACCGAAACCAATAGAGATACGATTTTAATACTTATATCTTACATTTTGTCGAAAAGTATCAAAAAAATCAGCGATTTCAGGTATTCGGAACTCCACCCTTATTGCCTAATAATTTCCAATTTTCACCCCTGCTGTCATTTTTCACTCCCTAGGGAGTAAAAGTTAGAACTTCAGCCCTGTTTAACAAACATCGGGGAAAGCTGAAATCACGCTTCGGTTATTAAAAAAGTGGTTTGCCCGTTTTATAACTTCGGGCATGAAAAAACAAGATAATTTTCATTATCCTTCTCGGACGTCACTTTCCACTCCCTAGGTTGCAGAAAACTAATTTCGTGCCTCGCCATTCGAGAATCGTAAAGTGATGAAAAACGAAAGTATTTGTCATTTAAAAATTCTGGCTTCATCATTTGGGGTATTTTTGGGGCTGTTGATAAGATGTCTCACCCGATCTATAACTCAGGGTTTAAAAAAAAGATTTTTCATTTTTTCATTGAAAAATTTTGAAATTCGATCCTGTTCTGTTTATTCCGGAAAAATTGAAATTCGCCCTGATGAGATTCCTCTATTATTCTTGAGGTCTGCGTCAGGCAAATTGTTATGGACTATGCCAGTTTGGTTACGCAAAAATGTTGGAGACCTTCAAACGAAATTGGATGAGGTACCTAACGAAAATCCTCAATAATTCCGAATTAACGTCAGCCTTTTTCGAATGAAGAAGCTGATTGCTTTGTTCGTTTTACGTCCTTTTTTAACAAATTGGACCAATTGGAAGTCGTAGATTTCTCCCATATCAGAGATGATTTTACAAAATGAAACAATTCAAGGTCTGTCACTGTTGAGATACAAGAAAACGTTTTTTTACATTAAATACTCTATGCAAGCATGTTACTCCAGGAGACGTTCAGCCGCCATGATGACACATTAGGTTAGATGCTTGCGAACGTGTGATAGGGCACTTTAGAGACGAGTATGTGCATCCGACATTTTGGGTCCATGGAATAGGGGAAGTATGTATACAACGTGTATAATAAACGTGAGAACTGAAGCTTGATTGTGATGAAGTTAGCTTTTGATATTGAAAATAATAGTTTGAATTTGTTTATACACGTATAGGAAACGTGTATGTAAAAGCTGCAATCGTAAACACCATATACAGCCCCCACAGGTGCTTATAAAACCGTAAGTATAGATATATCTCAATTATTTAAGTAAACATGAAAAAGTGCATCAGGCTATGTAACACTAATATCGAGAAGTTATGAGCGTTTTTACGTTTCAATTTTAAATTGAAATGAGGGTGAACATAACCTCACTTCAGACTGTATACCATGTGCATTGTATAATGTACACAAAGTACGTGTACCATTTTGTAAATAATCAATGCAGAAAGTTATTTAAGAAATGCATGTTACGATTTTTTTTAAATTATTTTTTCAAGAAAGTTTATTCAGTGTCTTTTGTGTGGGTATAATTTGTATTCAAATCTTTTCACAATGAGCATAAATGATGCTGTACAATAGATAATAGAAATGATAACCATGCAGAACACACACAAATACGCCAAATAAGTTCTCCTTATTAGTTTTACTGAGTCTAATGCACTTTTTTATGTTGAGTTGAATAAACAAGTTATGGGCTTACGTTTAATAACCACCTGTTTAGGCTGTGTGTGGTCTTCACCATTGCAGCTTCTACATTTCATTCCAGAACACTCCGAAGTAGAAATATTTATCAACGAGTTTCCTAGAATGTCTTTCAACAAATTAAAACTTTTTTTTTCTTTATATTTATTAACCTATAAAGCTAACTTCATCACAATTAGGCTTCAATCCTCGTGTATAATGCACGTGTTGTATATATACTCCATTAGGTAGGAGCGCACTTATTGGCCGAAGATGGAGCGCGATTCATGTGGGATAACCAATGAAAACTGAATCACGTGATTAGTGGCTATTCGCGCGCAATTCAAATCTGTCTCTTCCGGTATTTGTCTGGCCTATGACTTTTCCTGCTAACTTTTCTGTTCATATGATTTATTAAGGGCCAAAAGCGATCCTATCCAAGGCCACAATAGGAGGTCTACAATGGAAGTAATTTCAATTGAAAATGTTGTCATGTTTGGACCACAGTAGGTCCCTTTGAGGGTCGCCCTCATGAGGGAAAGCTGTTAAGGTCCTTGACAAAGCCTCAATATTCATAAGGACTATTATAGAAATTTCTACACGGTCTAATGATTCAAGCAGAAAAAAAACAGGAAAAAGTTATTTTATTTCGTTCAAATAAGCTTTCAGAACTTGAAGTACATAAATATTTTCTGATTCTGCGAGTGTCAATTACCGATCGTAAGTATCCTCAATAAGTATCTTCTTGTAATTACCAATAGCATTTAGTCAGCATTCAGCTGGAAGCAATCGTTAATATAATTCCCTGCAATATAATCGCTCGTAAAATTAATTTATCGCATATTGCTCAAACGACAGTGCCTAAATCATAACAATAATTCTCGATTAGTTTTAGTTGAGTAATAACTTTATTGTCCATCAATGCTTTCTAGTGACTTTGCTCAAATGAAGGCCAAAAAAGTTAAACGCTTCCGCAAGCAATTACAAATTTCATTATCATCCGCAGTAATTTTAATTATAACTTAGGTGTTTAAAAAAACAATCAGGGATTCAGTTTTCGTTGTTCAATTACTTTTTATAAGTGAACTTTATTTTTGTAACTATCTAATTGATAAAACATTAAGGCCGTCAATTCGAGACTATTGTACAATATTAGCAGTTAATTTTTAATATGATTCTTGGATATTTCAGAATTACATGTGAAAACAATAGGAAAGTACTGGTATTTTTCATTGTCAAACATTTTTTTGGGTCATTGGAATTCAAAAATCAAAGCACTCCAACTTGAAAAATTTATCCACTCGAATATTGAATGCTCAACCAAAAAATTAATGCATTCAAAGCACGTTTTGGATTGATTCTTATTCATTTTGTTTTTTTAATTTGAAGATTAATAAATCTTTCGATGAATTTGAACTTAGAACGTTGAAAATTGAACAATTTGATACTTTCTTCAAAAATTTAATTCGAATTTGATCGAATGGGATTCCTTCTTATTTTTTCTCTTTTTCAATTCCTAAATCATTCATTTCAATTTTCAAGCGATTGCCATTTTATAATTAGGAATCAAATGCTGAAGTGAACTTTTCAGAGTCAAAGCTTTGGAAATTTGAGAATGATAAATTGTCAGTACATCAAAAATGATAATTGAAGATTTAAATTGATTAGGACGGTGTATTTTATGAACAAAATAAATTCACCGACATCCTACCGTTTAAAATCTTAGTCGTTTAAAAATTGACGATCTTCAAACTGTTAATTGCACATTTCCAAATTTAATCATTTCAGTTTTGATTACAGAAGTGGCACCTAAAAACTGAAAAAATAAAATAAAAATTAGCGATCATTAGGAAATTCCATAACTCTAGAATCATTCTGAGTTCAAAGTCTGCAACATTTTGGAACATCTTTTTATGAAACGTTATTTACTCTTCAATGCCTGGATTTAGAAATCTTCTCATTTTTAGGCCTAAATATGAAATAAGTTAAATTCTGAACTGTAAAATAATTATTTTCAATTGCAAATGCAACACTAACATTTTAAGTTCAAAGACTTATTTCAAACCAAACATAAGAGTTTTTAACTAAATTGATTAAATTAAATTAAATTAATTTCTTCTCAAAAAGATGAATTTTCAACCAAAATTTCAATACTCAAATTCAAAATTTTTAAAATTGATTGTGATCCAAGCAAATGATTTTTCAACTACAACTATGGAATTTTTAATAGGAATGAGTTAAATTTCCAGTTGAAAAAAGTAACTCTTACAACAACAAAAAAACTAATTTTCAACAAAAAAACTAACTCTTAAACAAATTGTTACATTTTCAAACCAAATGATGAGATTTCCAATTTAATCGTACTATAAAAATTTCATTTTTAACTAAAAATGGAATAGAAACATTTTCGGCTTAAGAAATTATTATCAAACCAAGCATAAGAGCTCTCAACTAGATGGATTCTCGACTAGAATGCAAAATGTTCACCTGTAGAATTTTAATTGTTAACTAGAAAGATAGATTTTCAAACAAGATAATTAAATTCCGATGAAAAAGATGATTTCCAACCAAAAAATCAATTTCCCAACAAAATATGTAGATTTTCAACGGAATAATTGAACTTCCCATTCAAAAAGACAAATTTCCGTGAAAATTGTTGCATTTTTCATTCAAGAAACATTAATTTTTCACTTATAATTAAACAGTAAAATTTTTAGTTCGAGAGACTTATTTTCAATCAAGAAATTAAATACAACTTCCTGTGAAAGAAACTGTCTTTATTGCTCTGCTAAGATCCGAACCCAGGACCTTTCGTTATCCACATGAATGCTCTACCAACTGAGCCATGGAAGAGTCCGTAGATCCTCTTCTCACGGAAAGTATACGCTTTCTAGCTATACATTTATATACAATCTATTATGGGATTTTATACTATAAATTAATTTTCAACCAAACTGATAAATTTTCAGGTAAAATGATGAATCCAGTGTTGCCAAATCCATGCTTAAGCGAGTCGCAGGTTGGGTGCGCCCGAGTCGCACGAAAACCGCGCACGTTTGAATAGCCCAAAATCGCGCAATTTCGGCCTGAAGTAGCCCAAAATAGCGACTTTCATAATTTAGTTCCGAGGAAAGGGATAAAAAGCACACATATCTCATATTATATTTGAAATTCATTTTTTGATTTGAATTACATTAGAATCACAGAATATCATTGAACTAACATAGAATTCTTAGAGCCACATTTACCTACTCTTAGAGAGGCAAATTCACGAAAACTTGTAAAATTACTACGTTGGAAGTGATGTTTTTCCTACGTTGACCACAGTTATTTTACAGGTTATGGTGAAATTACAAAACGCAGGGGCAGAACTACAAAAGAAAATTTTTTAAGTACCGTAAATGAAAGGAGCGTGTATAGGTTTAGTGGTTATGTTTGCTAATTTACGAAGTTACCCTTTCGGAACAGGCTCCTTTTCCCACGCTCTTTGGTACTTTTTTAGGTACTTTCCATTCTTTCCCATTATGATGCACTAGCGCACTGCCCAGTTAACAATAACTTCGATTTAACACAGCTGTCTCGACGAGTGCTTGTTGCTAGAGGAAGTAAGCATGAGTTGATCAGTCGTAGAGTGGGGGCCGAAAATCCCATGTTCTGGAGGAACTGAAAGACAAGTGAATCGCGAATCACGGTTGCGATTGATGTTGGTGTTGACGTCTCCACCAATCAGAGCGCAGGAGCCGACGTTGGCAGCAGTGCTCACAAAGTGGACAGCCTGCACGATTCAAAATCGATATGATTCAATTCGATTTTGATTCGCGTGGCCAAGTAGTGAAATTCGCGATTTTTGCGCTGCTTAAGGAGCCCCATTTGCGACTAGTCGCAAGTACCCGATTTCGGTCGCGCACGAAGCCTCTGAAGTAGCCCAATTTGCGACCAATCGCGCGATCTGGCAGCACTAGATGAATCTCAAACTGGAATAGATTTATTTTATGCGGGAAGGATAAATTTCCAACCATAAAGAATAATTTTTTACAAAAACGTAAAATTCCTACCAAGAACGTATTGGAAAAAGAAATGGTTGAATTTCTGGATTATCAACAAATGAGTTTGATTTTCAACCAGAGGTAAATTTTAAAGAACAAGTTTAAGAACAAAAATTTAATTTACAACAAAGAAGTTTTGCTTTAAACCAAGTAGTGAATCTTCAAACTAGAATAGGATGAATTTGCAATGAGAAATGTAAAAAAATTTTCTATAAAAATTCAGTAATATTTCTTCTTTGAAATACTAATTCTATTCTAAAAACTGCTGAGGGCACATTCTTCATTCGGAATTGTGGCCCACATCAAGTCATATGCGGCAAGTCTTATTTGTGGCAAGTCTCACCTGTGGCATTTCTCGTCTGCGGCACGTCTCGCTTAAGGCAAGTCTCTTTGCGACAAGCCTCACATGTGGCAAGTCTCACATGTGGCAAATCATCTGCGGCAAATCGTCTGCGGTAAATGTCGATCGCGGCAAGTCTCACCTTCGGCAAGTCTCTTTGCGGCAAGTCTCACATGTGGCAAATCATCTGCGACAAGTCTTATTCGCGGTAAGTGTCGCTTGCGGCAAGTCTCACCTTCGGCAAGTCTCTTTGCGGCAAGTCTCCCTTGCGGCATCTCTCTCGAGTAGAGTACCAATATTGTGTCAAGCCTCACGAACCGGATTGTCTGCCTACCGCATTTATCTTCATCCAAAGAGACAAAAGTGCGGCATCCCTCCCCTTGGAAAAATTTCAAGTGGGAGAAATCTTGTCCGTGGAAAAAATGCAGGTTGAATACCACCCATCTTTCCCAAGTTTTGTAGGTGGCGTAAAGGGAGCCTTGTGATATGTTAAGGAGATAGTTTAGGTCCTCCATCCCCCTTTTTACGAGTTCCGGGGAAGGGGGAGTTGAGAATGGTGAGCAAAGTTCGGGAGAGATGCTGCACTTTCATTACTTTAGAGGGGAGAGATGATGCAGGTGAGACATGCCTTATGTGACTCGATATGGGCCCCAAAATCGAGAAGAGGAAACTTTCAAATTAAACGAATTTTTATTATTTCGAAAAGTTCCAGTTCCATGTAAGAAAGATTAAGAGGAGCGGAAGAAGGAGATAGGGAAACGAGTAGAGCGATCTGTAATGTGTCAGAGTTAGAAGAAAGTATAAAAGCTTTTGGGGTAAATTAGAAAAATGGGAGGTAATAACGATGAATGAGACATGAGTGGATGAGAAAGACTGGAGAGGAATGGACAGAAAGTCACTGAGAGGATAGGTTTAGATGGTGCAAGAAACCATGAAAGAAACACGCTAAAAGGAGATGGATGAGTGGGGGTGGCATGTTATCAGGGATGATGAAGGGTCTTGTAGTAGAAGAGGGATTAGAGGAAGATGATGGAACAAAGGATAGAGTAATGATTAGAAGAATCGAACTGGTAAAAAAGGGTAGCGCTAGTATGCTCTTACAGGAGAAGAGGGGAAAAGGAGGGATATAACGTTGAAAGGGGGAAGATAGAAGAAAAAGAAGAGAGGTATAGAAACATAGAGAAACAGATCGAGAGGGTAGGATACTTCTGAAACGGATAAGAGAAGCAGTATAGTTCTTTTGTAATGGAAATACAAAGGGGACGAAAATGATGATAGAACATTCAAAGGGAAAAATGAAACCATAACAGGCTATATTCCAGCAGAAGAAAGAATAAGGAAGCTTGTGGTGGGAATGGAGATGGGTATTGAGATTGACTCTAAGTACGATCTGGTAATAGCATAATCAAAAGGAGGAGATTATAAATATTCTAGAATATATGAGGGAGGAAGAAAGGTGAGAAAAGTAAACATGGAGTGCCGGGAAGGAGAAAAGTTTAAATATTTTGAAGAAAAAGAGTTGGAATTTAAAAGTTATAGAAGGAGAGGAAGTAGACGAGGTAATAGAAAGGATGGAGGAGGTAATCGATTATGTAAAAGAGGATGTAAGACCAAAAGGGCAGAGTAGAAAAAAGAGAAAAAGAAGAGTGAGAGACTAGAAGAAAGGAGAGATTTAAAAAAGGCAGTATTACAAAAGTGAAAGAGAGTGTAAAGAAATGTTGAGCGAGAAAAAGCAAAGATATGTAGACGAAGTAGAGAATGCAGAAAAAGGAAGGATGGCCTGAAGAATGGAGGCCAGAATCAACGATTCCGCTCATAAAAAAAAGGAAGGTAAAAGGTCAGAGGATTAGAGAGGTATCACTCTTATGTCGGTAGGTTATTAAATCTATGCAGAAGTGCTAGGAAATAAGTTAGGAATTCCGGTAGAAAAGGAAAATAGTATTCCACACAACCAGACGGGCTTTAGGAGAGGGATATGAACAACTGATTACATTCAATTCCTAAACTATCTAGTAAATCGGAATTCGAATCAGTTGGAGTTTTCTAAGATATATGCTGAGATAATAACTAGGAAGAGAGAAAATGGTAGTTTGGCAAGTGAAGAGAGGGTTGAAGTTTGAAGAGAAGCTGAAAAGAGGAGAAGGAAGCAAAAGTGCACAAGCATACGTAGAGGCGATTAAGTTAAGAGAGAGAAGAAGCGAAAAGAGATGTAGAGTGACAGCGAAACATAAAAGGATGTAGTATTCATAAAGAGAATATAGAATGGCAGGAAATAGAATTGGAGATGTTGGTAGGATATAAAGAGGAGAGATGAAGGAAATATATATAGAAACAGAGTACAACAAGTGGTATAAGACTGTCAAAGGGTGGGGGGAACCAGAATACCTGACAAAGATAAAAAAGGAGATTAAGTGGAACAGAGGGTTGTATATTTCAATAGATTCTGAGCGTTATACTTAGAGTGTGTAGTTGGTCGTGATTCGTGAAGGCTAAGGCATGAGCTTTGGACCCACTCCGTCTGGTTGCAGGTTCGATTCCCGCCTCTCACTTAAGGGACGTTATGTAAAGGAGAGGTTACTAAATATAGAGAAAAGGTTATGTAAAGACTCTCAAACTTGCAAAAGAGGAGAGAGTACAAACAAATAGAACAAGAGGCGTTATACTGAAGTTAGAAAAAGTAGTTTATAACAATTATAGAACTTATTTTAGAGAAAACACAAGCTCTCAAACCCATAGAAGGGAAGAGATCAAACACACATATACAAGTTTCAAGATTAATGTAGGAATTAATCCCTAATGATAAATTCTGAAGAAGTATTAGAATTTGATTGGAATCAATGATTCATTTATAAAAATAATAGTTTATATCCAGACACTTTTAATCAATCATTTAATTACGAGGAATAAAAAGTCTATCTAAAGTATCAAAACACGAGGGCATCGAACGCAATCCTACATATTCTCACGCAGATGATCATAAATCAATTTAATTGAATAATGCGTGCGCCGTGCAATTTCTCTTTCCTTGCAGTTTCAATATTCTGAAATCGTATTACGTCAGTAACAACATGTACAATTTATACTATTTCTTCTGCCTTGATTGGAGGTACTTGTGTTTGCTGATTTACTCGAATTATAATGTAAATTCGAGGTAAATAATGCGGCATGCCACGTTAGAGTTATTTCTCTTTATAGAAAGTTGCCTCTTTAATGAATTGCATCGCTCTATGGTAAATTATTTGAATAAACGTCAAGAATTAAGGATTAAGGTCAGAAAATCATCAATAGTGAAAATCAAATTCTTATGGATTCGTTAGATATTTCATTTATTAACCTGGCTGGAGTTTCTGAAATCTACAAAAACGGATCGAAAAAAGAAATTTTCGCGCGATAGCTGAGATTTCATTGTTCAGAATAGCTTTGTCCGATATTGAAAAATCTACCTGAATGTTTCGTCTCCCGGATTTAACTCCTAATTTGGAAAAAGCATTTGGAAATTTCCAAATTTCCGGTCCTGAAATTTCAAAACTCAAAATGCTCCCATTTGATATCAAAAGATGCACAATAAATTGTATCTCTCTAGTTCTTCTGGAACTCCTTTTTGCCACTCCTTTAGATTCACGTAAAACAAAAAGCAGACTTGATTTAAGAAAAAACCAAAAAAACAAACTGAAGAATGCCCAAACTCCCAGACCTGGAATTTTATAGTATAGAATAATTTGATGGTGCAAGATAGTTACATCTGATGCATAATGATTCCAAAAAAAGTTTCATCGACCTAGCTCTTCTGGAACGTCGAGTTTTACTACCCCTAAAGTTTGATTTTAAAAAAATTGGAAAACGCCCAGACCTGGAATTTTATAATGTAAAATAGTTGAATCTGATGCCTCAAAACACCCGGAGATGTTTCATTCGCCTAGCTTTCTAGAACATCCCCTTTCACTACCCCTTAGATTGAAGAAAAATTTAAAAACAAACTAGAAAATGCCTAAACTCCCAGACAAGGAATTTGATGGTACAAAATAGTTGTATCTGATGCCTTGGGATACCCGTAACAGTTTCATTCACCTAGCTCTTCTCAAACATCCCCTTTTACTGCCCCTCACATTTGAGAAAAATAAAAAAATAAAACTAGAAAATGCCCAAACTCCTACGCCTGGAATTTTATGGGATAAAATAGTTGCGTCTGATGCCTTAAAATGCCCAAAAAGACTTCATCCGCCTAGCTCTTCTCGAACATCCCCTTTTACTACCCCTAAGATTTGAGAAAAATCCAAAAACAAAGCAGAAAATGCCCAGACCTGGAATTTTATAATATAAAATAGTTGCATCTAATGCCTAAAGACACTTAATAATGTTACATTCGCCTAGCTCTTTTGGAACATCCCCTTGAACTACCCCTTAAATTTGAGAAAAATATTTTTAAAAAACAGGAAATGCCTAAACACCTTGGCCTGGGATTTTATTGTATTAAATAGTTGCATCTGATGCATAATGATTCCCAAAAAAGTTTTGTCCACCTAGCCTTTCTGGAACATCCCCTTTTACTACCCCTAAGATTTGAGAAAAATGGAAAAACAAAGGAGAAAATGCCCAGCCCTGGAATTTTGTAATATAAAATAGTTGCATCTAATGCCTAAAGACACTTAATAAAGTTTCATTCGCCTAGCTCTTCTGGATCATTCCTTCGAACTACCCCTTAAATTTGAGGAAAATATGAAAAAAACTAGGAAATGACTTAACACCTAGGCCTGGAATTTAATAGTATAAAATAGTTGCATCTGATGCATAATGATTCCCAAAAAAGTTTCATCGACCTAGCTCTTTTGGAACGTCTCCTTTTACTACCCCTAAAGTTTGATAAACATGAAAATTGGAAAATGCCTAGACCTGGAATTTTATGATATAAAATAGTTGAATCTGATGCCTCAAAACACCCAAAAATGTTTCATTCTCCAAGCTTTCTGGGACATCCTCTTTTACCACCCCTTAGATTGAAGAAAAATCAAAAAACAAACTAGAAAATGCCTAAACTCCCAGACAAGGAATTTCATTGTACAAAATAGTTTCATCTGATGCCTTAGGATACCCGAAACAGTTTCATTCATCTAGCTCTTCTCAAACATCCCCTTTAATTGCCCCTTACATTTGAGGAAAATAAAAATATATAACTAGAAAATGCCCAAACTCCTACGCCTGGAATTTTATGGGATAAAATAGTTGCGTCTGATGCCTTAAAATACCCAAAAAGACTTCATCCGCCTAGCTCTTCTCGAACATCCCCTTTTACTACCCCTAAGATTTGAGAAAAATCCAAAAACAAAGCAGAAAATGCCCAGACCTGGAATTTTATAATATAAAATAGTTGCATCTAATGCCTAAAGACACCTAACAAAGTTTCATTCGCCTAGCTCTTCTGGAATATCCCCTTGATCTACCCCTTAAATTTGATAAAAATAAAAAAAAACCAGGAAGTGTCTAAACACCTACGCCTGGAATTTGTTGGTATAAAATAGTTGCATCTGATGCATAATGACTCCCAAAAAAGTTTAATCCACCTAGCCCTTCCGGAGATCGCCTTTTACCACCCCTAAGATTTGAGACAAATGGAAAAACAAAGTAGAAAATGCCCAGACCTGGAATTTAATAATATTAAATAGTTGCACCGGGTGCCTTAAAACACCACAAGAAGTTTCATTCACCCAGCTCTTCTCAAACATCCCCTTTTACTGCCTTTTTTACTACATTTGAGGAAAATCAAAAAACAAACAAGAAAATGCCCAACCACCTAGGCCTGGAAATGCATGGTATAAAATAGTTGCGTCTGATGCCTTAAAATATACAAAAAGACTTCATCCGCTTAGCTCTTCTTAAACATCCCCTTTTACTACCCCTCAGATTTGAGAAAAAAAAACTAGAAAATGCCCAAACACTTAGGCCTGGAATTTTATGGTGTCGGATAGTTGCGTCTGATGCCCTAAAATATCCAAAAAGATTTCATCCCCCTACCTCTCTGGAACACCCTTTTTTTGAACACCCTCAGATTGAAGAAAAATATAAAAAAAACTAGAAAATGCTCAAACACCTAGGCCTGGAATCTTATGGTACAAAATAGTTGCGTCTGATGCCTTAGGATACACAAAAAAGTTCTATCTACCCAGCTCCTCTGGAACATCTCCTTTCACTACCTCTAAAATTTGAGAAAGATAAAAGAACTAACTAGAAAATACTCAAACACCCAGGCCTGGAATTTTATGGTATAAAATAGTTGCGTCTGACAAGTTAGGATACCCAAGAAAGTTTCATCCGCCTAGCTATTCTGGAACATCCCCTTTTTCTACCCCTTGAATTTGAGAAAAATAAAAAAATAAACTAGAAATTGCCTAATCACCCAGGCCTGGAATTCCATGATATAAAATAGTTGCGTTTGATGCCTTACGATACACATGAAAAGTTTCATCCACCAAGCTCCTCTGGAACATCTCATTTCACTACCTCTAAAATTTGAGAAAAATAGAAAAACTAACTAGAAAATGCTCAAACATCCAGGCCTGGAATTTTATGGTATAAAATAGTTGCGTCTGACACCTTAGGATACTTAAAAAAGTTCTATCCACCCAGCTCCTCTGGAACATCTCCTTTCACTACCTCTAAAAAAATAAAAAAATAAACTAGAAATTGCCCAAACACCCAGGCCTGGAATTTCATGATACAAAATAGTTGCCTTTGATGCCTTAGGATACACATAAAAAGTTTCATCCACCCAGCTCCTCTGAAACATCCCCTTTCACTACCTCTAAAATTTGAGAAAAATAAATAAACTAGAAATTGCCCAAACACCCAGGCCTGGAATTTTATGGTATAAAATAGTTGCGTCTGATGACCTAGGATACACAAAAAAGTTCTATCTACCCAGCTCCTATGGAACATCTCCTTTCACTACCTCTAAAATTTGAAAAAAATAAAAAAATAAACTAGAAATTGACCAAACACCCAGGCCTGGAATTTTATGATACAAAATAGTTGCGTCTGATGCCTTAGGGTACACATAAAAGTTAAATCTACCCAGCTCCTCTGGGACATCTCCTTTCACTTCCTCTAAAATTTGAGAAAAATAAAAAACTAACTAGAAAATGCTCAAACACCCAGGCCTGGAATTTTATGGTATAAAA
>WSXT02041115.1:0-13336 GCA_011762715.2 Neuroterus valhalla | reverse complement strand
GTTAGTGTGTTTAACAGGTGAGCGGGGGGGGGGGGGGCTCGTGATTGGCCTTTTTTGGAGCTTGGGCTAGAAAGCCTGATCATGTATATTCATCTGAGCACCTTCACAAACTGTTCTAATAAAATGCACATGAAACTTCCAATGTTTTGGAAACCACAATCAAACGAATTAAAAAGCGTTTCAAGTAACTCGAGTAAGTATCCCAAAGTATACTGCACGTGATTTTAGTTCTTAAAAAACGAAAAAGGATACTCATATTGTTTAAAAAATATTAGTTGTCGTATTTCTAAAGTAAGGCAAATTGAATGTGTTTGGCTGTTCACTGATATACTTAATTTTACCAAGAATGATTATGCCTTGTCTAGACATTCGATTCAAGCGAGACAGAATATTGAATTTTCCGAAAATAAGGTTAATATCCTACAGTCAGAATTAAAAATCACATCATTTTCTCCATCATGCATAATTTTCTCTCTTAACATTTTTATAGCAACAATCGAAATGATTCCTAATTTTCTTCTACGGGTGAAAATGATTTAGTTGACTTCTATTATGGGATGATAGAAAGAGCGTTATCAATACTGAGAAACTCCTTCATAGAACGGAATTTAATTTTAATTTCCAATCGGAATCACGAAAGAGAAACAAGCATTAGATCTGAACATTTTAAATTAAATTCTTTGTAAACTGACATGAATTAAAATGCTTGAATACTTCACGAAAAAATGAAGCAAACATAAGGCTTCTGTAACAATAATCCTACAAGTATTCTACTTACTTTGAAAATAAAGGAATCCAAGAGTTATAAATAGGAAACAACTGGTAGTGATCTTCATTTCGACCATGTAGACACTGCGAAGGAGAACTCAGATGGATCTCTCAAATTTCGAGTGAATAATGACTTGATGGATGACTGCTATATATATCAACTTTTATGACGTCAAAGCGATAACAGCACTTTATTTGTTGTCCTTGATCCAGTACAGTGGAGAGAGATAGATTTGAGACTTTAGAGGTCATTTCCAGGAGTTGCACACACATAGAAGAAAAAATACAACTAAGTCTCATTAATTGAGGTACTGATAGCTTGTGTGTTACCCGCCGAAAAAAAATTGAACGAAAATTCGTGAGGATGCTAACTAAAGAATGGGCAGTTTTCTTCTTCTTAGAGGACCAGCAATCCCTACTCACATGAAGGGTGGAAAATATAGTTACAAAGTTCAATCGGGTGTTCGCGACCAAGGGTCTAGATTGTGGCATTTATAGTGTACAGTTTTCTTGCTCTACACATAAAGAATCAATGAGACTTATAGGCGTTCTCGAAAATATAGGTTTATGGCAAGCGCAAAGTCCTAAACTATGTGATTGCTGCTTTGGGAAAGCAAGAAGGGTTCAGGAGCATATTCCTTTTTTCACGGAACCTTGATACAAATGAAAAGCGTTTTATTCCAAGAAAAAGAGAATTTGAGAAGTTCAAAACTATTGATGATGTAGATGTCACTAAAAATAGTGTTCAGTAGGTATTTATTATCTGATTATTGTAATGACAATAGTTAAGTCCATTTCAACATTCGAACCTGTTTCAAAATTAATTCTTTCTCCATTAAAGACATATTCAGAGTTTTGATGTTCCTAATTCAGGTAGCGATTACCTTTGTTCTAATTATTTATGCGGAAAATTTATCATTCATAGTTAATCTGATCAATTTCTCTGCGAGCTCCTACTTCGAAATTTTTCCAAGAAAGTCCGTGTCTTTCTAAATATATTTTTTCTGAAATGTTTCTTGCGTAAAGTGAGATAGAATTGATGGAGTGTGTACATAATCCTATTCTTCTCTCATTGTCAAGCAAACTCTCGCGAACGTCATTTCTTTCCGAGAATAAATGAGCCTTCTTTTACAAGTTTTGCAATACTGTATTCTCATTATTCCAATATAGTTGAATATGTTCAAAAACAACATTTTCTTGATAATCACTTCTATGTGTGACTTTTTATGTTCATACACAATACAGACTCATGCATTGATGAATTTTACTGAACAATCAGAAGTTCTCTACTTACATATTAGTTAAGACTCCAGATAATCAAATTATACCATTCATACACCGTTATAAAGATCCTGGAAATTCCATCATTTCTCATTCTCTTTGTTCCAGAGTTCAATTATTTTAGGACGAAAGTATCCAAGATTCAAGGACATAAGGCTGAATATTTAGAGAAATTTTCGGATAATGTAAGAAAAACAATAGAAAATTAAAAAAGAAATTATTGGCGGAATGAGAAGATCATCCTGCTCAGTGTTTATTGATGTAATTAAGCACTAGATAAAATTTGGTTATCTCCAGGCCTCCTGGTTATTTCCTGGTTATGATCTCAACACCAGACATATATTTAAAACATTTCAACATCCACCACCATCAATCGAGGTGAAACAATTCTGATTCTGCAGCAATGAAAACTGAGAATTATTCAAAAAAGGACAATGATCACACGAGACTCCTTCAGACAACCACAGACTATATTCCTGATTATTACTGTTACGCAACTAATACCACAAAATTATGAAACAACTCCTTATATCTGCATCCATTACTTTTGACTGTATAATAATATTCTACAACCCTCAAGAACGACCTCTGGTACTTCCAACCGTACAGATCTCAATCTTCTCTACACAAGCCAGCTAGGATATCTAAAAATTGAATTCTATTACAGATTGTGCAATGAATTTAAACCCTAGAAATGATTGTACTTGCGTGTTTGACAGGGACAGATAAGGAGTCCTCAAAAATGGCCTATCCTTGGTGGTCCAGCAAAACTTTTCTGAGAATAAATAGGCTGTTTCCTCATCATTCATCTTTAATGATCTACCCGCTTAGTTCATTATCAAATTAGGTTTTCCTGCGAAATAATGTTTTCAATTACTGTCTTAATATGATATTAAATAATAATAATAATAATAATATTCAGGAAAAGTGGGTGAACCTCATTGGTCAGAATAATATTTTGTATTTGCTTTTGTATTTATTCCAGTTAGGTTTATGTGAGAGGATGATCGGGTTGTACGCTATATTCACCCTATGGGAGGTACCTAACCTTCTCTTCGATTGGAGAGAGACATTGAAGCTTTATATATTTTTTTGTTCCAACCCAAAAACTACTGGAATTAATTATCATTATATATATGTGACAGGCGAAGTATTTAATAACATACATATTGCATGCGTTTTTCAGGTATCATATTCATTATTATGTATTTCACTCATCCTGATGAGCCTTTTTCCCAGTTTCTCTTTAAGAAAATAATTTTGGGATGACTGGAAAAAAGGGAAATATGTACTTGTACAGCCACGGACAAGTGCCCAATGAAGTCAAGAAGATGAAAATTAAAAAATTAGGAAAAGTTGGTCACGTAAAGACGTTGTCATTACACAGCAGCAGAGTTTGTTGAAGGTAACTTGCGTCACCTCCGGGTGCTTTTTTAGAACTACCAGCTTATTATTATTATTATTATTCGTCGGAAAATTAATCTCGAGTCATTTTTCCCGGGGTTTCATCACCATCCTAGGACTAAGTCAAGTGCCTGATGGAGTCAAGATGTTTAAAATTTAAAAATATAAAAACAGAGTTCTACATTGGTTGCGCAGATGTTTCGGCAGGCAAACTACTGAGTTATTAGTTTGATATGAAGTTTGTCTCGTTATGATGTTGTCATTACACATCAGCAGCGTTTGTTTAAGATAACTTGCGTCACCTCTGGATAATGATAATAATAAAAATAATAATGATAATTATTATTATTAAAGTTTGGAGCAAATTCTCTCTCGGGCAAAGCGTTACTCGTTTAGTTCTAGCCTTGTTACTTGTAGAAACTCTATTCTAACATACTCTTTTCACTCTCCGAATGTTTCTCAATTCAGGGTTTGATTAAGTAAGATGGAACTGATTAGATTTGTCAATAAATATTATTTTTTCTTTAATTTCGAATAGACACTCGACAATGCCTTATCTTGCTATAGATGACGTGGCCTATATTTTCGAGTTTTGCAATACTCTTATCTTATTACTTCTGTAACATTGAAGAAGGTACATATCCAAGTTCTTTTATTGGACAGTTCCATCTTTTTCTTCTAATTCGTATACGTATTTGAGCTTGAGATAATCCTCGCCAATACCTATTCCCCCAATTGAATTCAGTAAATTGAATCTGTCATCTTCAGAAACGAATGCTGAGTAGCGTAACATCCACTGTTTGGAGGGGCTTATGATTTAATCTCCATTTGTTAATGACCTTATTTTCTGAGAGCAAAGTCCTGACGTTACAAAAATTCAAGCTGTTGATATTGTTTTATCCAGCTTGGGACTGCACAAACCGGTTGCAATTAAGCGTTCATTTTCAAAATTATGATCAACTAGTTTGTATGGACTTATATGCAGTCGAGAAGATTCTAAACTTATCATAATGAAACTTTAGCTTTAGAAAAAATTTGAAGAGTATATCTTTGATCTTTATTCTTCCGAATTGAATGTCCAGAAAACTTGCTAGATATCCTACTATCGGAATGAACAAATAAACCGTTTTTTCCATCAAAAATAATTTTTTTCTTTGTCATTTTTATAGAAACAATTGAAATGATTCAATTTGTTCTTCTACGGATAAAAATGATTTATTTTGAATGTCAGGTTATTCAATCTGCTTATTGTTGTGTCAACAGTTAAGTCTCTTTCGAAATTCGAATCTCTTGCAGAATGATTCAGATGTTCATCACCTCTGTTATAATTATTCATGCAACAAATGCACCATTCATGATACATCTGATTGATTCTGCTACATATTTCCAGTACAACATTTTTCCAACAAAGTCTGTACGTTCCCAAACATATTTGTAGCTATTTTACCAAGCAAACACTCGCAAACGCCGTACCTTTTGAGAATAAATGAGCCTATATTTACAAGTTTTTCAATACTGTGTTCTGATTATTCCAATAAAGTTTAAATTATTTTCAGAACCACGTTCTCTTGTTAAACACTTCTATGTGTGCGAATGATTAGGTGTGTGAATAATTTGGTTTTTTCCTTGTTTCAAAATAGAGGCTAGCAGATGCCGTTTCTAGCTGAAGGTGACCTAGACCATATTTACAAGTTTCACAAATCTCTCGTCTCATAATTTGTAACATTTAAAAATCGTACACAACTGCGGTCTTTTGTAGAATGATTCCATTTTCCATTTTTCCTATTTATATTCTTCTACGACCTCTAAATAAATTATTATCTTTTCGCGAAGCATTTAGGAATTTTTAGGCACCAAATCAGTAAATTTGACTGAATTATGGGATAAGTATTTTTCTATTCTGATGTTAATATGCAGAGTATTTATCCAGGGTTCGATGGATTAAGTTTCAATGTATTTTGAATGAACGTGACAGATAATAAAGAATGATACAAAATTTCAAGAGATTCAAAATATTTTCAGGGAAGTTGGTTTAAAAATATTTTAATTCATTTTGATAGACTTTTCCAGACCACGAACAATGTTAGAAGATTAAAGGGACAGTTGAAGTATTCTGAAATATGCCTGGAAGTTTGGAAAAATCCAAAGTTATTCAATAAATCTCAAATGGTCTTGAATAATATTAGGTTATTTTGAAACATTGTTAGAGAGTTCCAATCCAGTTGAAGATAACAAGTATTCCTCATCGGGAATCATGGTCTAACTTATCGAATATTTTTGGTGCATCAATCGACACCGACTGGATTTTGATATGCCTTGAAAAGTTCCATTGAAAGGAAAGAATCAGGAATAACGAGGAATTTCGAGTTTATTTATTGAAACAATCAAAACCAAATAATCTGTGATGAGAAATCACATATCTGAATCGCCGAAAACATATAATTATACAAATAAAGATACAAATGGGACCTCCTTCTTCTGCATGCAAAATTGAGAGATAAGTGGTATATTGTTAGTATCTATATCTTTAAGTATGCTCTCAATATTTAAGGAGTAGCATGATTTCTTGCCTGCATAAGAATCTTTGCAGATAACTTTAAGAATTTAGTTTTTCTCCATTTTCAAAGTAGTTTGCATTATCGAGGGACTATCTCCTTATCATGCACTGCCGAACCCTGACCACGATCAGGGCTAACGCGTGAGCGGGCTTCGTCCATGATACGTTAGGCGTTGTCTGCTGCAGGATCATTTTGTATAGCCGCCGCATAAATGGTGCCTTTCCACTTAATAAAAATATGATCGACGGGTGGCAAAACATCTGGGTTAAAAAATCGAAAGTTGGGAGGAGTAAACTTTGCAAAAGGTCCAGCTTGGAAATGTAGCCTTACGTGTCCTCTTCCTTCGAGACGCATTTCAGTGAAGGTTGGACCTTCATTAGCACCATCAACAGATGAAAATCTTCGTTGTCTTTCCGATCGTCCAAGTCTGGTACCAAACATACCATCGTAAAAGGATTCATTAGGGTCTCGTGACTTATATATAAAAACATTTTCACCCTCATTCCATCGATGGCCGAATCCCATCCAGTCGCGTATTCCACCGTAGCCTTAATACGTAGTCAGATGTCGTTCACGAGTGTTGCCATCTGCCATTTCTACATAGAATTCTCTTGGCTCCAAATATATGTACCCCTTTGCAACTAGTTTTGTGGGAAAAAAATTCATGTGTATAAATTTTTGGTTGGATTGGTATTATTCGATCTATGTTTTTTAAATAAACGTGCTTAACGGGGCTACGTTTCAAGTAACTCAAGGATATTTTAACATGATTGAAAATCATGGTTTGGAAGCCCGATAACCCAACCCAGAAGTAAAAAGTCTTCAAGTCTCTGCTGCTCTCTCACTTTTTGAGCAATAAGTACCCCAAAGTATGATGCACGTATTTTTTTTTTAAGTAAAGCAAGCGTACTTCATACTGTTCAAAAAATCTTCGTTGGCATATTTCACGTAAAATATCCCAGCTACACTAGACAATCGCTTGAATGTAGTCTCACTTGAAGCGTAAGTCTAGACAAAGCATAAGTATAGATGTATTTTTCGACATTACTTGTTTCATCCACTTTGATAGTGCCAAGAAAAATTTCAGATACGGCATCGTCTTTCGAAATTATGATTAACTAGTTTATATGAAGTTATATGCAGTCGAGAAGATTCATAATTTATACCAATGAGATTTTAGTTTACAAACAAATTTAAAGAGTATATATTTAAACTTTCTTCTTCCAAATTGAATTCCCAGAAAATACGGTTATAATTCTACAGTCAGAATCAAAATTACCATTATTTTCTCCATCATGCATAATTTTCTTCATTATGCATAACTTTCTCTTTTGGAATGTTTATGGCAACAATCAAAATGATTCAATATGTTCTCCCACTTGTGAAAATTATTTGGATTACTCCCATTATTGGAAGAGAGGAAAAGCGTTATCTATATTGAGTTAAGTTCTTGGTGGAAATGCTTGGAATTCAAGAAAAATTAGTTTTTATTTTATTTTCCAATCGGGATGCACGAGCGAGCAAAAAGCTTTAGATTTGATGAATGACTGCTATATATATATATACAGACTTTTATGACGTCAAAGCGATAACAGCACTTCATTTGTCATCCTCGATTCAGTATAGTGGAGGAAGATAAATTTGGGACTTTAGGGGTCATTCCAGGAGTTGAACACACATAGAAGATTTTAATGACGCACTAAGTTTCATGACTTGAGACAGTATTGGCTTTCTGAATTACCTTAAGAAATTATCACAAATTCTTAGGAATGTTTACTAATAATTGGGCCGTTTCCTGCCTTCTAGAATGCCCGGAATTCAAACTCACATGCAAATTTGGAAAAATGGGTACTAAGTTCAATCGGGTGTTTGCGAACCCAGAAACAGTATTCTGGCACTTGAAGCATACAGTTTGAGTACATTCCTTTTTTTACGGAACCTCAATACAAATGAAAAGCGTTTCATTACGAGTTTACCAGAATTTTAGAAGTTCCAAAGTATTGCTTATTTGAATGTCACTCAAAATAGTCTTCATTAGGTCTTTATAATCTGCTTATTGTAAGGTCCACATTTGAGTCCATTTCGAAACTTGAACCTCTTTCAAAAGTAAATCTGTTTCATAAAAGCTATAAACAGAGTTCTGACGTTCCTAATTCAGTTATTTATTATCAGTGTTCTAATGAGGTATGCGAAAAATCTATCATTCATAGTAAATCTGATAGATTTGGCTACGAGCTCCTGCTCCAGGATTTTTCCATCAGAGTCCGTGTGTTTCTAAAAATTTTAGTTTCCGCTATTTTTTTTGCGTAATGTGAGTTGAAGTTGATAGAGTGCTTACATAATCCTATTTTTCTTTCATTCTCAAGTAAATACTAGCAAACGCCGTATCTTCCCGAGCATAAAAGAGCCTCCATCTATAAGTTTCGCAATACTGTATTCTCATTATTCCAATAAAGTTGAATATGTTTCAAAACCACGTTTTCTTGTTAAACACTACTATGTGTGAATGAATGCGTCATACCTATACAGCCTTATAGATTGATGAATTTCACCCTTATGAAGATGCTGAAAATTCCATCATATCTCATTTTCTTTGTTTCAGAGTTCTATTATTTTTGGATGGAAGTGTCCATGATTCAGGGACATAAGGCTGAATAATTACAAAAATTTTCAATAAATGTATGAAAAGCAGTAGAAAATTTATCATAATATTTTATTTTCTCATTCTTAGTGCTTTTATTAACGTAAATTGACACTAGATAAAATTTTTTGTCTCCAGGCTTCCTGATCATAATCTAAATAGTCCAGTCATTGCATCGGAAAAATGTTTTAAATTCCCGAAAAATTCCTTTTTCCAAGTTTTTTTTGAGAACGCTTCATTAAGGGGTCTTCTTTGACATATCAAAAAAGGTTTCTCGATTAGAAGGGGGAACCCGGGTTTTTTTTTAAACATTTCCAAATTTTGCGTTTGCGTGTACGGGTAATTCCCATTGCATCGTAGAGCAAAATGTTCAACAGGTGAAAGAAAGAAAAATAAAGTATGAGAAAATTTTGGAAGAAAAATATTCCGCTATCTTCAATAGGTTGAAAGTTATGATACATTGAAAACTGCCCATTTTTTTGGATTTTCAGCGAAAAATCGCTAAGTCTCAAAAACCACTCTATATCTCTCTTCCTAATTACTTTACAGATAAGTGTTTTGCAGATGAGTTGAAGAAGACCTAATTTCCTTTGGTTCCAAAAAAAAAACAATGTTCTAACTATAATAGGTCATGAGTTATGACCCCTCAAAGTTGACTGTTTTCGCTTATTTTTAGGGCAAAAAAAGAAGCTTTAATTTTTTCCGAATCTATCGTTCCAGGTTAAGTTTACGTCAATGTTGATAGAAGACGAAATAGAGTGAAGAAAAATCTGCGTCCATCTAAAAAAAAAAGTCTTCCAGCCCTATTAGTTTAGGAATTGCAAGGTTCCGAAAATTCCCTTTTTTGGGGCATTTTTTACCAAAACCGGTTTTCGAAGAAAATCTCGTTTCCTGCAAGTCTTATAACAAAAATCATAAGAAATAAATAAAAGTGGAGTCGATTTGGCGTAAGTTAAAAAAAAGAAAGTGTCCTAGCCCTAATAAGTCACGAGATATGACCTTGCAAAGTGCACTTTTTCTGCATAGAGGCACCTGGGTGTACCGTTAAGTAGAGGTACGGCCACATTTAGAAGTTTGTGTCCCAGTTAAGTGCAAAACATTTATTCCAGATGCATATACGTCTCTTGCCGTCAATAAACAAATAAGTTTTCATAACAAAATCTTGCTGACATAACTTTTGATTACTTTTTGGCCATTTTTTTGTACTTTTGTGGCAAAAAAGTAATTTTAATTGGTTGAGAAAGTGTAATATAATTTTTTAGAATGAATAAACTATTTTTAATAATTTTTTAATAATTGTTTATAACAAAATCTCGTTAAAACCGCTTCCGAGTATTTTTTTAGTACTTTTGTGCATAATACTCAAAAACTACTCAAAAGTGTTTAACACAAGATTTTGTTATAAACAATTATTTATAAAATCAATAATTTATTAATTAAAAAATATGTATCACATTTCCAGACAATTATGATTATTTTCTTGGCACAAAAGTACTAAAAAAATACTCGGAACTCGGAAGCGGTAATGACAATATTTTGTTATGAACAATTATTCAAAAATTATGGAAAATAATTTATTTATTGATAAACAAATATATCACACATTTCGCATTAATTATAATTACTTTTTTGCCACAAAAGAACAAAAAAAATGGCCAAAAAGTAATCAAAGGTGGTGACAGTAAGATTTTGTTATAAAAAATTATTTGTTTATTAACGAGAAGAGACGTCTTATGCATCTGGAATAAATTTTGCGCACTGACTTGGGATATAAACTTCGGAATGTGGCCGTACTTCTACTTAAGAGTACACGATTAGGAAAAATCGAATAGACGCAAGTTCTTCACCAGGAAAATATCTTTATATGTGTTATCAAATTCTTTAACAGGATATTTAGTTTTCATTTCAATCAGGAAAAATAACTAGAAAAATGAAATAATAAAATTTTTGAAAAAATGGATAATGCTAACACAGAAGATTGGTAGAGAAAAGTTTTCACCCGAGAAAGATTTGTAAATTTGTTATAATTTTTCTCATTATACGCGTAGTTTTTGATCCAGTAGTAAAAAATCAAATAGAAAATTTAGAAAATTGAATTCTCTAGAAAAACTACACGACGTGTGAAAAAAATTAGGCAATAAAACTTCTCTACAACTTCGGACAAACTTTGATCGAGTACGCAGCACAAGACACGCGATGAGAGGTACAAAGGCCGAACGCGTAGCGCAGGGTAAATCCATAACCGAGCGCGGAGCGCGAGGTGAGATTATCATCAAGCACGAAGCGCGAGATCCAAAATACGCGCGCCCTAGGCGCGCTAAAACTTGCGGGCGAAGCGAGCCGCGCGCGAAGCATGCGATGAGAATGTGCCCGCGCAGCGGGCAGATTTTTAAAATTATCTTTATCTTAATATTTACTTATGATTCTTCTGATATGAAAAAGAAGCAATAAACTGAATAGAACTGTAGTTCGAAGGTATATTCAGAAATAATTTTGAATAAATGCATAAGAGTAAAGGGTGGACAGCGAATCAATTCAGAGGGATGAAATCAATCCCGAAATATTCCAAAGCTGTCATGCATTTAAGTGATATTATAGTAAATTCGGAAGAGGGTCTCTGTACAATTCAAAGGTTAGTTGGGAGAATGAAATGTATTCCCTCAAAACAAAAAAAGTTATCGGACTCACTGAAAATTCTAGTGGAAATATGTAAACCAGCTTGGTTTGGAGGCATCATGGAAAATTTTTGGAAAGAAAAAATATAATTATTGTTGCTACTCATATGTATTTGTTGTAACGGTGGAAAAAACAAACAATTCACAGCAGACATTTGCATATCTGAATTTCAGAGACTATATATATAATACATATAGGAGGTCTTAAAGACATCCTTATTAGGCAAAAATTATTGAGGAAGCAATGTTATACCGTCCGTATATCTTTGGATATGCATTGGATATCACAGAAGAATCATGATTTTTTTTTCGCTCGATATTCTTTGCCAATATCTCTGTATTTTGGTTCCATTGTCTGTTCTCGAAGCACTTTGAACTATCGGGGTCTCACCCAATTAATATGATATGCCGCATGTTCTTCAGGATCAGGGCCTCGGTGTAAATGGATATTGTCCATGTCAGGGGCGGCTCTGTCTGCTTTCCTATCGTTCTTTAGAGGTGAAACATAGACTTGAGAGCCTCCTGGTATTTTGATATAAATGTGATCGACGGTTGGAAAAACAATAGGGTGATGGGGTCGCCGCTCGGAAGGAACATACTTTTCAAAGGTATAAGGTCCGGCTGTGAATTGCTGTTTTATAGCACTGTGTGACTTAAATGTGCACTTAAGTAACGCCTATCCGCGACCTAAAATAGTACATTACGAGGCGTGTGACTTAAGTGGCACATTTTGTCACGGCGTGTAGTTAGCGCCCGAGCGGAGCGAGTGTGATAATCACGCTGTGCCAAAATAGACCACTTTAGTCTCAAGTATCGTACACCATTTTATAGCACTGACTAGCTTAAATTCGCACTTACGGTTCGTCTATCCATGACTTAAAACGGGTTAGTACAGCACCGTGAAGTAAGGGCCCAAGCGTCAGCGAGGGTCATAGCACGGTGCCCTAATAACCTGTTCAAGTCACGGATAGACGTTACATAAGTGCGAATTTATGGCGCACAGTGCCATAAAGGTTATAACGGCACTGTGCTTATGAACCTCGCTGACGCTCGGGCCCTGACTTCAAGGTGCTGTACTAACCTATTTTAAGTTACGCATAGACGAGCCGTAAGTGCGAATTTAGGTTATTCAGTGCTATAAAATGTTGTAAGATACTTGAGACTTGAGTGTCGTAATGTACTATTGTGTGTCTAAGTCCGACACGTAGTTGGGCGTAGATGGGACCTTCAGTAATACTAGAAACAGGTCCATGCTTAGGTTGCCATCCGGTATCTCCAAGTGTTGAATCAAAGATACCATTGTGATCGATATTATTAGAGTATCGTTTTGTATGAATGAAAACATTTTCACTGACATCACTTACATGTGTACCTGCTATGGCCTCGTGCAGAAAACATCGGCCTCGTCGCGTGAAATACGTGTTTTTCGTCTGTTGACACAATATACTATTGTGTTTAGGCATATAGAAAAGATCCAGTCTCTGACTTCTACATGAGGTGTATGGAATTGCTGATTTTCTCGATATTTTCCAACGACAGTATTTATATAACTAATCGCCGATTCGTTTCAGTAAAATAAACCTGGTCAGGTGTTGGGCGATATTCTTCGTGATTAATTGTTTTCGCTTACCAGGTTTTAACTACTCCTCTCATTTCAGCATTTTTTGTGCATCAAAGCAAGGGTCGGAAGCTCATGCATTTGGATGATAAAAAACTATGTTCAAAAAAGTAAGTTAAAAACGTGGAAAAATTATGCAACAAAAGTCCTGAATTGACCCGTCTTTTCAGCCAAGTCCATGATTTTCACTATGATGCCTGTCCATCAAGTCAAATCTCCATGTTCTAATATAAATCTAATCTAATCTAATCTATTCTAATCTAATATAAATGTTGCAAAATTTTTGCGAAGAAAAAATATAAATATTGTGGCTATTTAGATGTATTTATTTTAACGTTCAAAAATACACAATTTGCCGCAGATATATGCATATCTGGATTTCAGAGACCAT
>WSXT02041104.1:0-13336 GCA_011762715.2 Neuroterus valhalla | reverse complement strand
ATTCAGTTACATATCCCATGCCAGATTAAGAAACGTGAAACCCTCATCTTTTCATTTTTTTCAACTTGCACAACTTCTGAAAAGGGAGAAGCATCCCATGTATTTTGCTGAAACAATTTTTTTCCCAAGATTTACTGCATTTTCAATTTTTCAGAAAACTGAAGTCATATTTTTGAAAGATCGCAACGAATTTCTATTTCTTCTTGCTGTTCTCGCATTTAATGTATTTTGCTGTTATTTTCCACTTCAAATCAGTAAAATTCAATACTCAAAATCTCAAGATTTGCAAAGAAGGCAAAGATTTGCGAAAAAGAATTCCCTCACGAAAAACAAAAAATTACCAAATAGAAAATTTATGATACGTTGACTGATTTTATCCTTAAAATTTTGAAATCCCATAATAAATTCATAAATTTTGCTATGATAATTTGGTGAAAATCTGCCCGCTGCGCGGACACATTCTTATGTCGCGCTACGCGCAAAGGACGCGCGTTAATGCGATCTCGCGCCTGGCCCTCGATGCTGTAGTCACCTCGCGCTGTGCACTTGGCTACTTCCGTGCTTGATTCATTTTATAGTGTAATGCATACACGGAGTTGCGAATATTGTTAAACTGTTAAAAATACCTACTTTTATGAAGATAATTGAATTTTTTAAATTTCTCATTAACATTTTTTTTGAAATAATTTACTTCAGGCTCTTCTGGCCTTGGAACACATTCTTATTACAATACTCGTCCCCGATATTTACATCTCGCATAGTTTACCAAGCGAATTAAATTTTCAATTTCTAAAAAGCGTTGTCACGATTAAAACAAAAAATATACGTCCTATTAAAAAGTAATTCATATAAAACTTGTAGACCTTTTCAAGATGAACAATTTTTCCATTTGATATTCCTTCTTGTCTCTTACTGTTTGACTGAAAAATGGTATTTTTGTATTTTTGTAAACTTTTGTGGAACTAAAACTATACGCCTTATCGAAAAATAGTAAGCAATAAGTTTGTTGTTTTTTTCGAGGTGCAAAATTTTTGTACTGTACATTTTTTTTCGTATCTCGCAAAATGAGATGTTTTATTTTTTCTAAGGTTTTTTATATTTTTAAAAAATATATGATAATTATATCAATAATTTCAATCGAAATCAGAGAGGATAACATATCTCTAAGTATAAAGATGAACTTTTTTATATTTACATAATAATGACGGAGAAACATCAAGTTTAAAACCTCACAATTTGATTTTTGGAATCAGTATTTTCTATTCACTTTTTAAGTGAAACTTTTACTCAAATTAAAATTGATCCTCATCAAATAAATCAATAATTGGTTCCAAAAATCACAAACAATCTATTAAGGGATGACCCAATGGATTCTATAATAACCATTTGTTGGAAAAAATATATAGTTATTCATTTGTTTCCACATGGTCTGAAAGTAGAAGTTCAAATTCGAATTAGTTTCAGGTGATACCTGAGAATATTTTAAATTTTTCTTTTCATCCATGCTTATTTCTGCTAAAAAATTACCAATAATTTTTTTACCTCGAAGAAATAAAATCGACTTTCATACCTGCTTTTACGCATAGATTTAGTACAAATAATTCGATAAAGGACAACGTTGCTTCTGTCTTCAAATTGTTTGAGTGAAGCTCCTAAACCTTCTACTCGTTGGAAGACTACATACCCATGGCTGTTATTGAATTCACAAAATAAAGCAGTTTGCAGCGTCTGTTCCGAAGCAGTATATAAACATTTAATCCCGTCCAGTTATACACGGAAAACTCTATATATCTGTTACAGCACAAAAAGTGTATCGCTCTGACACGTATACGGTAGAGCTGCGACAGCGTCACGGTAACGTTGCTATGGCTACTTGCGTTGGTTAATTTTTGCATAGCCTCAAATCTTGACAAATTTTTACATGTAAAAGTTTAATAGAGATAAAGTGAATATGATTTTAGTGCAAAATAAATGCGTGGGTAGAAAATAAATGGAAAGAATGGGGATTCGAGAAATATATTGATTTGTTTTAATTTGCCTAATAACTGTCAAAATGCATGTGTCAACTATCGAATTCTTATAGCTCGGATCCATATTCAGGGTATCGCTATCGTAGCGAAGTGTGTCGCTCTGAGAGCCCTACGTGTGAACTTCCGACCACGATACTCTTTATATCGTGTTGACAACGACAAAGTAACCTTGCGACCACTCTGAAATTGCTACCCTAGCAATATAGAGTTTTCCGCGTATGACGTCTCGAAATGTAAGAAATTCACGCGGAGCTTTTGTTGAAACCGGATTTAGCACTTGGAAAAATGCCGTACACACTTTCCGGACACATGAGAGCAGTGCATTGCATCGCTTTTCGGAAGAAGCTAAAGCAAGTTTTGAAGAAACCAACGTTATCCAGCTTCTTTCAACAGCAAGGCAAAATGAAATGGTAGAAGCTAGAATAGCTTTAATCAAGATATTCACTACAGTCGTATTTTTGGTTAGACAGGCACTGGCCTTAAGAGGAAGTCATAACGACGAGCGCTCTAATCTTTTAGAGGCATTGGAAATGAGATCAGAAGACGTTCCAATACTCAAAACCTGGCTTAGCCGAACACATAATGTTTGGTTACATCACGGCATAATTAATGAAATGATTAGCATGATCGCCGATGAAGAAGGGTGACACCATGTAGAACAAGTCAGGTCGGCCACCTATTTTGCTTTAACTCTTGATGAAACTTCGAATGTTTCCAGATTAGAACAAATTTCAATTTGCTTTAGAATCGTGAGTAAAGATTTGTCAATTAGAGAAATTTTTATGGGATTTTACGAAACGGACAGGACAAAATCAAAAACGCTGTTCAATATTGTAACCGACATCCTCCTTCGATATGACCTAAATATTAAAAACTTGAGGGGCCAATCCTATGACGGCGCGAAAAATGTGAGTGGCTGTTTATCTGGTCTACAAGCTCGCATAAAAGAAGTAGAACCTAGAGCTCTTTTCGAGCACTGCAATCCACATAATTTGAACCTTTTAGTTCAAGATTCAATGAAAGAGGTACAATGTGCTCGAAATTTCCTCGGCGTAACAAAGGACATGATCAATTCTATTCGTGATTCTCCAAAGAGACTTGCTTGGTTCCGGCACTTACGATCTACATAAAGTCCTCAGTTACCTTAATTTTGTCCAACAAGGTGATTTCAGAAACAATCAATATTATATGAATTCATTAATAATTTAAATTGCTGTATGGTCTTGATAACGATTTTGCTTTATTTTTCAGGTGGTGTTTGAGAATTAAGTCTCTCCTGTTAATTCATGACAAAGATTATTATGCAGCAGCCATGGTTTTCTTTAAGGAGATGATCGCAGACCGTACAGTAGACTCCACAGCATCGGCTAAGGCAGCAGGGTTCCTCAAACAACTTCAGAGTTTTGAGTTATACTTTTTGCTTACCGTGATGATTGAAGTCTTCTATAGAATCGAAGTACTGAATACGGATTCGCGAAAGGCTGACCTCAGTGTAAATTAATCGTATAAGAATGTTGAAGCAGTCCTAATCAGTCTCACTCAAAATCGGGAAGCTAAGTTCGACAAGGCATGGGCTGATGCAGTAAAGGGTGCAAAAGATCTGAATTTGAAAAAACCTGAAGTATCTCGACAGCGAAAAGCTCCACAACGGTTTAAAGTGGAAGGTAGTGCACATGTGTTTCCAACCTCTGAGAGATTCTACAGAAAACTTTTCTTCGAAATTTTTGATCAGCTCTTAAGCTCTATGAATAGTCGGCTTGCATCTGAAACAATGGACCTCCTAAACACATTCGAAAACTTCGTGATTGGCCAGGAAGGCTCTTGTGTTGATGATATTATGGAATTTAACAAAGGGGAAGATTTCGACCCAAAATAACCTAAATTGCACCGTGATATTTTTTTAGACATCATTTCAAACAAAAAGGTGAAACCTCAGTGCATGAAGGACGCTGTAACTTCTTTAAAGATAATGCTGAGATCGGTAGTCTTTTTTCAGAGTACAAGAAGCCGACAAAAGTTTTACTGACTATTACTAGTAGTTCTTGTACGAATAAACGCTTGTTCTTTGCTTTAAGGCGTCTAAAAACGTATTCGAGATCCACAATGTGGCAAAAGTGGCTAAATAATATGTCGATATTGCATATCCACCAAGATTGTTTGGATAATTTAGATTTAAATAAAATTATAAACGCATTCATCTGCAGGAATGATCTACGAAGAAGAACCTTCTCTATAAAATGAACAGAAACGGAACCTAGAAAAGAAATTTTATTGTCTCCTTCCCCCTTTCCTCTTCTCTTCTCCTTTCCCTTCACAAACTCCAGACATGCAAAATCTGAGCTGCGCTGGCCCTCACCAATATAACAAGTGACAAAAAAATAACCGCAAAATACACATACCAATGTGAAAATTTAATTATGATTCAGAAATATTATCTAGTTATTTTACTCTACTTTTTTTACGCCTCCAATAATTCATGACAGAAACTCATATTGTACCTACATGTCTTAGCAAAACTCACATAGACTCAACCTCAGTGGGAATGATGCAGTGGATTTTTTGGCTACTCGAAATTAAAGCAACAGATTCTCCTGCTACTCGAATTTGAAGTTGCAAATTTTCTTGCTCCCCGAAACTGAAGCATTAAATTCTTCTGCTACTTGAATCCGAAGTCGGGGATTTTTTTCACTGCAAAATGTAAGCACAAGATTTTTCACTGCTTGAATTCAGAATGAGGGATGTTTTTGCTCCTCAAAATTAGAGTACCAGATTTTTTTGCTACTTGTTTGTGAGCAATGATTTATTCGAATGGAAAGCATTAAAAAAAATTTATCTGGAAAAAGCACTCTATTTCATGATCACTGTTTCAAGAATTATTATTCATGCGTTGACCAATAGACCTTTTCATTTCGAGTACTCCTATTTCAAGGAACAAATAATTTCCGACTTTGAATTTGAGTAGAAAAAAAGGAGAACCGTCGCGGGATCACCGACAGAAACTTTGCTCTTTCGCGTATAAAGAAAAACATAAATTTGATTTACGGCAGTACCGTAATGCGTAGTATAGAAGTTGTCTACTTGGAGACTTGCGACGCACGTATTCACGAGACTATACATATGGTTCTGAGTGTTTACTTTCGCCTAGTCAGCCGTCGCTTCAAATCTGGTTGGAACTGGATTTCTAATTGCTATTGCCTGAGGACCACAACCCCCGATACTGGCCCTCCGGTTAGCGGTGAGTATATGAACATTTAATAACCTGCATCAATCAGCATACGGCAAGTATCAAATGTGTGATGTGAACTCCACTGGTTATACATATACTATACCAGAACGGGAGAGAGGGAGAAAGAGAGATAGCTGTGTTATTGCCATGCTATAGACATTTTCAGTCGCATTGAACGTGATGCGGACAGTGTGTTCCCGTTTTTCAAAGGAAGCTAGCCTCGTTTAGAGTATGTACCCTCTCAAAAGAACCAAAGCTCCAATAATCTGGTGCTCTTTTTTCAGAATGCAAAATGAAGTTGTTTCTTCACGTAAACGCGTAAAGTTAATGAATGCATGAGAAGTAACTATTCACGTGGCGAATATGAAACCTCCGTAACTTCTCATTGAGAATTCATTTTAGATAGTTCTTCCCGTAGGAATATATTCATCTCTCGCTGAACAAAATCAAGACTATCAATTTTTTCAATAAAATGAGGCACAGTGTCCATCACGAAAGCCAACAGTGACATCGTTTTCCTTCGGAAGAGCATACCCAGTACCAACCCCAGCTTCAAGCACCGATTCAGCAAAAAAAGAGCATCGTTTGTGAAGGGCTCAACATGAGACAAGAACTTTGATCAACTAACCACTTTTATTTAATGTTCTTATTCCACGCTACTGATAATTCCCTGAGGAGACAACCATACATTAAATTCCATTTACATAGAAATTGTCAAATAACTATTCAAAAAATAATTAATTGGTTTGACTTCCGTTCAATTTTACTTGAAGTCTGCTCTTCATTCCTGATAAATGCGCCTGAGAACCCCAGTAATTGAAGCTGGTATTTCACGTGGTTCGGATATATGAGGTGTAAAATGCAACTGGGAACGCAATATATGAGGAGGAGTACTAAAGTACAGAAAATATAATAGAACAGAATGACTACAAAACTCTTTGAATCCAAGATTCGCAAGATCAAATTTTCATCCAATACCAGGTTTGTTAATGTTACACATGAAAGTGTCATTTGGTGGGGACTTTCAATTTCCAGATGTGATCTTATAATTTCTTCGAGGAGGTTTTTAAAAAGTAAAAAAATACTCTAGGGAGAGGAATGGGGGCTTTGGAAAAAATTTGGAGATGTATAATTAACTACTTTATTTTCAAGCAGAGTTTCCGCTTCAATCGTACTTAAGAGAATGGCACCGAGCCAGGAGGCCAGTCGGTTTATATAGATTAAGATGAGTCATCTAATGACGTAAATGGTGGCCTTGATCACAGTTCCACCCTCCGGAGTTTAAATAACGCCCTCGTTATCTTTGAACAAGGGTGAAGAGGGTGAGGCGGCGTTGTACACGACATGAGCTGCTGTTGGTGCTGTTGGGGAGTGGAAGATAGTGGTTGGGCCTCGGTTTCGGTGAATAACTTTTCCGAATGGTGTGGAGAATAGAAGTATACGGGCTAGTCGGCCTAAACCGCATTTCCATAACAGCCCCATTACCAGGAGGGCTAGGCTGGTGTATCCCAGTCGCTTCAGCCAGGTTGTGCCTGCATTCCACCAAGAGTGGTTGCGTCGTGCGGTCAGGACTGCTTCGTATTTCTGTTGAGCTGTTTCCAGAGTGTGAGCCAAAAGCCTCAGTTGCTATGTCATTAGATAGAATTTGTAATTCTAGATTTGAGAAGTTGAGTTGTATCTTCTCTTCAATCACAGGCCTCTTCCGGGAATAGTGTGTGGCTGCGATGAATGCTTCGTCTTGGCTCACGGCGCTGCAGTGGTCCTCTAATGTAAGGATTGATGACCGGGATACAGTTTCTATTACTTAACTTCCTTCTGGGCATCTGATGGTTAGTTTGAAGTTCTTTGAAGGCAGGAGATACCACTGGTATCCGTTAAAGAAGCTGTATATGAAATTATTCTTCATCGTGAAGTATTTTCGTTCACAGGTGCCTGACAGTATTTCATATCTCCGGCTTGCTGACACCTTTCTTCCCTTAGTACAGTGTAAGAAATTTTGTCTTGTGATATGCCGATGGGTTCGTCGCATATACCATCGTATATGTAGTAATTGAATGTGCTGTAGAACGGGAGTGTGGTGTACTTGATAACGGTGTATTCTGTAAGGTCTGGGATGAGTGTGTGAATCTTGTATATTAACTTGTGATTCACAAGTGCTACACTGATCGTACTGATACGAATGTATAAAAAGTAGTTGTTTTCTCTGAGTGGGTAAGGGTCTTCCTTGGCGATGTTGTTTTTCACTGATTGAAGTGATCTCATGAAGTTTGCTGGAGAAACAACGTCGGGTGACAGTATTCCATTCTTAGCCTCTGCTATCGCCGTTTCCACTTTCTTGAGAGTTTCCGAAATTTCTCCTAGAGGTATTTCTATAGAAAATAAGGAGTTCAGCATCTGGTTGTTGAATCCAAGGATGTTCATAGCGTTGGTTAGCAGCGTGGCTGACTCTTTCAATTTTGTTAGGTCTTCATGCTGTTGGTTCTTTATTTCCTCGACTTTCGAAATGGTGGTCTTTATCAGACTTGTCTGGTTCTTGAGTAGAAGAAGGATTCCGCTGGATTTGCTATACACGTCATCGATGTCCTTACTGTTATGTTCGGCATCCTCGGCGCTCATGGTCCCAAACAAGTGTTTGGTTGCGGTGCCTATGAAATTCTAGAGTTCACGTTTTTGTCTATTACTTGATATATGTTCGATTTTCCGGTATCTTGTTATGAGTTTCCCCACTCGGTCGATCATTGAGTTGATACCCGTTTCCATATCACACCCCACGTGTGCTCTGCAAAGTTTTCTGGCTTCTTTAGTGTAATTGAATAGTTGCTGTATGTCCCATTGTATCTCTTCTAGGTTTAAGAAATAGACTGTGTCCCAGCTTTCATGATATATCCGGGCCTTGTATAGCTCTTCCTTGATGACCGAATCCTCTAACGGTTGAATATCGTAGGTTCCCTCTGCCAGGCAAATCTGCAATGAAACATTTTTTATTTAGCGACTCGGTACTTTTTTATTTGATTAAAGTGTCTAAGTTGTCCTTGTCCGCGTCGGAATGTGGTTACTGTCTTGGAGTTCGTGTTTATCTTCCGAATCGCTACTAGTTCGGACCAGGTGTTTTCCCTTCTCGCGCTTTTTTGTACAATATTAAATCTCCTATTTCGTGTGTCTCCTCTTTGCCTGTTCCTTGGATTTTCTTTTGGTTGATATCTTTGGCTTGTGCAATCTTCTCCTTTGCATCCCTGAGTTGGGCCAGGTTTCTTTCTCTCCTGTTTTCTCTGATTTCTTCCTGTGTTTCCTCTAGATGCTTCGTAATCGCGTACAATAGTTCCTCTGGGGTACATGTAGTGGTAGTGTGTGGGCTTTGGTTGTATATCTTTGCTGCCTTGAAGAGTTTGATCGTAGGGTCACTGCCTTCTGAGATGTCTGCGAGTCCCTTGAGGGTCCTGATTGCTCGTTCTGCTATACCATTGCTTTCCGGAGGGTAGGCTGATATCTTTATTTGCTGTATGCCTAGGTGGTCAAAGAGTTCCTTCAGTTTTTTGCTCTGGAACGTTGGCTCGTTGTCGGTTATGATTTTTGCCGGTGTTGGATTGGTGTGAAGGAACTGGTATAGTGCAGTGTGTACATCTTCCGTTTTCAAGGGTACTATCCAAATGTACCTTGTGAGGCTATCTTCTAGCAGCAGAAAGTTTTTTCCCTCGTACGTCAATTTGTCTGCGTTCAGTATTTCGAACGGGAACTTGGCTGGCGCTTTTATTACTGCGTCTGCCTGGATTCTTCTTTCCTTGTGTTTGTTCGCGCAGATTAGGCATCCTCCTATGTAGCTAAGAATCTGCCTGTTCATTTCTGGACAGAAATAATGTTGCTGGATCTGTCTTAGGGTTTTGTCTGATACCCAGTGTCCGTTCTCGTGTGTCCGGGCGATTATGTTCTGTTGCATTTGCGTTTTCCTGGAGATTTTTGGGTACATTGTTTTGATTTTATAATGTTGCTCCAGTTTCATCATCTTCAGGGTTCGGTATATGAAAGAAGCCGCCAAGTTATAGTCTTCGTCCGTGACCCAATGTGTGATTTCAATGACCCTGGGGGTTTCTGTTCTCTCATCTTCCCAGATTATAGTTGCAAGTTCCAATATGTCATCAAAGTTTCTGTAGATTGCTCCGTTGACTTGTAGGTTGGGTTTTGTGGTCTTCTGAAGGTAGGCAGGGGGAACTTTGTAATTGTAAAGTCTATCTTGAAAGTTCTCGTCCCCTTGTGTCAGTATGACACAAGTCTCGCTGATTCTCTTCTGGATCTCCTCCTCTGACATTTCTGCTAGCACAATGCGCGAGTTCTTTAGTGATAATACCGCAGTGTCGTATGTAGTGTTTTCTTCGTTTTTGGGGTCTGGGGTGGAGTGGCTCGTGCATCGTCCTCTGTTCCTAAAGTTAAGTTTGGATGATGTCATCGAACAGTCCCATTGTCCAGTCGTCGAGTGGTTCTTGGAAGATCCCGTCGAGATTTGGATTCGTAACGTGTGTCGAGGGTTCGGGTGCTTCTCTGGATTTTCGTGTGGTATTCAGCAGTTCTTGTACTGCTTCATATTCCGGGTGACTCGTATCCAGAGGTACATCCTCATTTTTTGTCACCGGGAATGCTCGGCTGAGTGCGTCGGCGTTGGCGTTATGTTCCCCTGGTTTGTATATGACTTCGGGGTGGTAATCAGTCAGTTTTTGGGTGAGCCGGAACAGACGAGATGACATGTTATCGTGTCTGGCGCTCAGGGGCCCTTCTTCTTACAGAATTTACACGTTGGTGGGTCGGATAGGGGTTTCTTGTGTTCGTAGGTGTTGTGCTGGTCGAGGGTCTCGGAAAGAATGATCCACTCCTTAGTACTGGCCTAGGGAGCTGTGGGACTCTTCTGGCCGCGAATTGGGTTGATCGCTTCAACTGCTCCTTTTCTTTATCCAAGAACTCCTTTTCCTCCTGTGAGGCTGTCTGGTAGGAGTCATTCAGTCTCACTGGCCGCGAGTTTGCTACCATGTATTTTATCTCTGTGCGGAGGCATCCTATAAACTTTTTTACGCGTTCTGTTTCTTCCTTCCGTCTTTCGAAGTCTTTAAATTTGGCCGGGCTATCATCTATTGACCTTTGGATTCTTCTATCTATTTCCTGATATCTTTTGATGAATGTTTCCACCCGTTCATTCATCATTCGGCACATTTGGTCCCTTTCCCTTGTTAGTTGGGACAAGGACTTGCCCCTAGAGCCAAACTCCATGGTGAGCGCTTCTCCCAAATTCTTCACCGTGAGGGGCGGCGGAATCCTCATAACTACTCGCTGTGCATCTCCTCTTAACTTCCTTGATCGGATGGCTTTTAAAGCGTCAGCAAGCAGAGCTGATTTCGTTGATTCATTTTCTGCTAATGCATAGATTTCGCTTACCTCTTGTGTGCCGTCAAATTCACACAGATTCCTTAGGAGAGCGTCCGGGGTTCTCCGGTCGTCGATGGTCAGTCTATATGGTTGATCTGCTGTTTCCACAATTGGTTGCTGCCGTGGTAGCGCGTTTAACCGTACTGCTTTGCCATCTCTTCTTTCGAAACTGTGCTGATTTCCTCGCTGGACAGGAATTTCTTTAGGGTAACCATCCTGGGTTGGATTATCTTCAGTTTGTGTAAGTGAGGGAAGTAGCTATTATTGTTTGTGGTCTCGTAAAAATTTATGCTCACTTCTGAGCTGTTGTGTTGAGAATCCGCTTCACTGCTGCTCGTGGAGGGTTGACTATTGAATCCTTGTGATTGTCGATAATTAAACATTCATCGGGGACACTATTTGTTTAGATTTAACCGAAGCGTCACTTTGTGTGCGAATTCCAAGCGAGTATTCGCTGTTAACAATTGTCACTCACTGGCTTTATGATTTGCGCATGTATATTTCTGAATAAACACTTGTTTTCCTGATAACGCTACACTTTTATTCTCTCACTACACTGTTGTTAATCCTTTTTGCTGTATCCACATTGGCTTCGGTGTGAGGTCTTTCGTTAAGACACTTTTATGTTGACCTTCCTTCGGGTGTACTTTTTCTGTGCTTGTCAGTTTCGTATGTGTCGAAACAATTGTAAAATTAGAATGTTGTCGTACTCACCCAAAGTAGAAGTGTCTATAGTCGGCTCATTCTTTGAATCCTTTTTATCTCCAAGTTCTTCCTCAGGATTATCGGTCGTCGTTGATATTCCTGTTCCACGGGGCTTGTGAAAAACCTTCGTTTAGGGAAGGCCTTCGGGTCTTGAAGGGCTCTCTCGATGTTTTCCTTTTCCACTTAATTCCTTGGCTCGAAGATCCTTGAAGGTTCCAGTCCGAGTCCTTGGAGAAGAGGGTCTTTTTTCTCCAGCGAATACGTGATGGTCCTGTCACGGTCGCCAATTTGTGATCTAATAATTTCTTCGAGGAGGTTTTTGAGACGTAGAAAAATACTCCAGGGAGAGGAATGGGGACTTTGGAAGAACTTTGAAGAGAATGGCACCGAGCCGGGAGGCCAGTCGGTTTATATAGATTAATGATGAGTCATCTAATGACGTAAATGGTGGCCTCGATCACACAGAAGTGAAAAATCTATGCTCTGGTATATATCTAATGGCTGCTTCAAAACGAATATAAAACAGATGTATAAATGTCACTAGGAGGAAGAGTTACGTCACGTGTTTACCACCTTTTCAACATATTAGTCCGCGAAATTTGATCCGCCATTTTGCAATTGAAATTTTTGCCACTGTATTCGTAATCAGCAACCTTAAAAACCCCCTTACGCCAATTTTAAAAAGCATTAAAAATTTATTCAGCATACTCGCCCACCATATTGGATCCGCCATTCTTCATGTGAAAATTTTGACACCGGATTCGTGATCAGCGACCCCAAAAACCCCTGACTAAGAAAATTTGACCCATTTTATGAACATTTTATAGTTTTGGCCAGCTTTTCGGGATTTGGTACCACTGTGCGACGTCTTTCGCTTCGTTTTCACCTTTTTTGGTTCGTTACCCTTTTTCGACTTGTCTTTTCATTCTACTCTCTGTATGTTTTTGAACAGAAACCAATAAAAAACATATGCATAAAATAATTAGTACTGTATCTTATGATCACCAATTTGAAAATTATCATTAATCCATAACTTTCCTATTTAGTATCTCGAATTCACAAGCTTGTCGGTTCGCTTTTCAAAACATTTTTTAAGTCACAAGTTTCACAATGGTTTCTTCCGTGCAAGATTACTTCTGGGAAACCGAACGTGGGAGCTTCCTGTTTGAAAAAAGGCCTTTTCATTTTAATACGCGAGTATGTGGTGTGCATTAATGGTTATGATACTTACCGCGAGTTAAAAAAGTCCAGTCTCTTCGAGTGAGAAGTCGGGGATCTTCTATCCAAATAGCGAAAAAATCTGGTGCTCCGATTTTGGTGAGCCGTAAAATCCCCGATTTCAAATTCAAGACGGGAAAGATTCTGGTGCTTCAATTTCGAGGAGCAAGAAAAATCCCCGATTCCCGATATTTATCGAACACCGAGCTACAAGAAAACCTTCCAGCACTGGGGTCCAAATAGCTGGAGAGCTTTCTTAAACCCATTCCCGTAAAGAATTGGAGTAAAAGATAAGCCTCCAGGATAAGTGTTCAAATAATCAAATTTTCCTCAATATTTTTATTTTACGCTACTGATAGGAATAAGTTTAAAGATAGGAAACATAAGTTAGAACGCTGAATGTATGGAAGGAAATGCTCGTGCCCAATTTATGACGCTACGGTACAAGGGCGTGGACGCTTATTCTGGAAACAGAAACAGACATATAATTTCATATATATAAATATTGCCGAATAACTACTAAAAAAAAAATCTGCCCGCTGCGCAGGCACATTCTCATCGCGCGCTTCGAGCCCGGCTCGCTTCGCTCGCAAGTTTGAGCGTGCCCAGGGCGCGCGTCTGTCGGATCTCGCGCTTTGCGCTCGATGATAAACTGACCTCGCGCTCCGCGTTCGGTTATACATTTACCTCGCGCTACGCGCTCGGTCTTTGTACTTCCCTACATTTGCATACAGAGCTTTTGCAACTC
>WSXT02041093.1:0-13337 GCA_011762715.2 Neuroterus valhalla | reverse complement strand
TATATAAATGAATGTTTGTCTTTATATCATTTATAATAGCATCGTAAACTATACATCTGATCATGTAATGATCTCTAGTAAAGTTGTTGTGCAGGAGCCCACGAAGGTTTCGGAGTTGGCATACCAATTTTCGACAGATAGCGCCACTGTCATTCGTAGTTTTCTCTGCGGCGGCGAAGCCGCTGCCACAGGGCGCAGCTAGTTCATAATATTTCAGATTTCAGATTTGATATAATAAATCAAGGTTTGGGTTGAAATATGAAAACTGCTGAATCATTACGCAAATTGTGAGTGTCCAGGGTGGCGACATGACAGGGAAAACGGGATATGACCGAGAATTCTATTGACCAAGAAAAAACCGGGGAATGACCGTGAATTTGACCAAAAACAGGGAATCTACTTGACTCAACCTAGACTATTAAAAATCTACTCTACTCTTCCACGGAAGAGCGATTGGGGACTTTCAAATCGTGACGAATTTTAAATTGCGCAATTTAAAATTCGTCAAGATTTGAAAGTCCCCTTTTTTAATTTTTATAAAGAAAATACTTCAAGCAGTTTTCAGAATAGAAGTCGTATTCCGAAAGGGAAATATTTCTGAATGATGATAGAAAGCTTGTTTACATTTGTCTTTCTGAATTGAAAACAATTATTTCGTTGAAGCTTTACATATTTTGTCTGAACGTCGATTTTTTGGTAAAAATGATCTTTTCCTTAGGAAGTTAATATTCTTCTTTAAAAATTCTTCTTTACGGTTAACAATTCAAGTTATACAGCCAAACATTTTTCATTTTGGTCGAACATTCATCCAGTTGAAAACTCTTACGTTTGGTTTGGAAAAATTTTTCAAGCCAAAAATGTCCCTACTCCATGTTTTTTCGAAAATGTTTATTTTTATAGTTCAAATTTCAACCATTCCGTTGAACGATTGTATTTTTTGGTTGAAAATTATTTTTGGTCAAAAATTGAACTATTCTATGTAAATGTTTATTATTTCACTTAAAAATGAATTCGTCATTCTAGTTTGAAATTCAACAACTTCAGTTTAACATTTACAATTTTATTTGGTTCTTCATTATTTTGTGTAGAAATGTAATAATTTTTTCGACAAGTAGTTTTCCTTGTTTATTGAAAGATAGTTTTTCTTGAAGTTAGTTCTTTTTTGTTAGAAGTAATTTTTTTTAACTGGAAATTCAACTTATTCCAATTGAAAATTCCATAGTTTCAGTTGAAAAATTATTTTTCTATTTGAACATCCATTTTTTTTAATTTAAAATTTGAGTTATTAAATTTTTGTTGACAATTCATCTTTTTCAGTAAAAGTTAATTTATCTTTTTGAAAACTCAACTCCTTTAGTTAAGGATTCTTTTTTATAGTATAAAAAACTTATGCTTGGTTTAAAATTGGTTTTTTAAACTGAAAATGTTACTGTTCCATTTCTGGTTGAAAATAATATTTTGTCTCTGAAATCCGACATTTTTGTTGAAACATTATATTTTTTCTTAGAAAATGATTCTTTCTATTTGGAAATTATTCTTTTTGTTTGAATGTTCACCTTCATGGCGTCAAATTGAAATGCTCTAGGCAGGTATTTATCTTTTTAGTTGAAATTTATCTTCTTTTTTTGAAATTTAACTCTTCTCTGGTTAAAGATTCATAGTATTATTTGAAAATTCATCATACACTGGTTGAGAAATGCACTATTTTGTTGGAAATCTGTGTTTTTCTTCGTTATCGTAGAGTAATTCTTTTAATTGTCAGTTTCACTGTTCCAATTTTTGTAAAAACATGATATTTCTTCGTTTAAAATTAGAGTATTCTTTTCAAAATCGATTTATTTTGCAATGTTTGATCTTTTGGGTTAAAGGATGTTTAGAATGAACGTCATGAATTGAAATAAATGGTTGCGTTTCGCTACAAATATAAATATGTTACTTCTAGTTGACCGGAAAAATTGAAAAATTTGACCGTGAAAATCCGGGAAATGACCGGGAATTTTGAATCGTCCACCGAATCGCCACCCTGTTGTCATACCTTTGAAAGCAGGAGAATTTCAAATTGCCATTCCGTACAACTATCGTCGTAACTCGAGCTTCCCTTTGCATAAAAAGGAAATTATAAAAGTGCCCCTGTCGAGCTTTTTCGGAAGAGCAGTTTAACTGCATAGCACGCTGCTACGGAAGCTCGAAAATGCTTCGGGCGAACTTACGACAAATGCTTTGGCTTTTTAGTATCACCGCAAAAAGGCAAATAGATTTAGAAAATCCACCTCCATTTCCCATGAAAAACGTTGCCAATTAATCCGAAAGACTCTTACAGTTTTTCACTGTGGCGACTTGATCGGAAAACCGGGAAATGACCGTGAATTTTACTGACCGGGAAAAAACCGGAAAATTACCGGGAATTCAATCAAAAAACGGGTAGTTACTTGACTCAACCTAGACAATTAAGGGTTCCACCGTAAGAATACGAATAATCTTGGTAGAAATTCAAAAGAGATTTTAGGATTCCATTGAAAGGATGTACATTCCTTTAGTCTGATTCTTAAACATTTTGAATATATCTATACTTTATAAGAGACAGAATTTTTTTTCCATTATAAGAAGAAATATTTTGCAAATTTTTTGCTCTGTGAGTTTTTTGAGCTAACTCAAGTTTGATAATCGAATTGATGATAGGTAAAGCATACAACAGAATTGTATTCTCAATGTTTGCAGAAAAATGTATTTATCACGTTTTATTTGCATTCTTCTCATTTATATGACTTGTGACAAGAAATTTAGAAAAATGATTATTGTTTTCATTTAAGGGCGGAGAGTTTCAGAAAAGAAATGTAACTCTACATGGAACAGGGAATTTTCTATATGGAACGGAAATTAAAAAAAAAAAAGAATGATTCGGATTGAGAAGAGAGGAATTTGGAAAAATCGCTCTTACAATTTGAAATTTTTCACAATTTGAAAGTCCTCTCTTCTTAATTTCCAATAAAGAAATTTTTTCAAGCAGTTTTTAGAGTAGAAATCGTATTTTGCAGAAGAAATATTTCTGAATTATAATAGGAAACTTGTTTACATTGTTCATTTCGAATTCATCTTTTTTTGGTCAAAGAACCATCTACTTGGTTAAATGTTGAACCCTTTTGTTGGAAATTGAATTTTTTTGTCGAGGGTGCATTATTTAGTATGGATCAAAAATTCAGCTCTGGTTGAAAACCGAGTTGAAAACTTAACTACTTCGTTAAAAATCAATTTATTTTTTTTTGTGAGAATTCGAGTATTTATTTGGAAATTGTTTTTTTTTATCAAACTATTTCTTTGAGAATTCATATACTTTGAAGAAAGTTCGTCTCTTTTGTAGAAAACTAATCTTTCTGATTAAAGGTCATCTTTTTTTTGCAAAAAATACATCCTTATCTTCGAAAGATTCATCATTTCACCTGGAAATGCATCAGTTTGGTTGGGAATTAATTCCATCAACTGAAAAATTAACTGCTCCATTTTGAGTGGAAATGAATCTTTTATGCTTAAAAATTCAACAATTGGGATTAATATTTATCTCTTTGAATTGAAAATTCACAGATTTCATTGAGAAATCTATTTTTTGCTGTAAAATTATTTTTTTCTTCGAAAGTTAATTCTCTTGTTTAAAAACTCTTCTTTACGGTTAACAATTCAAGTTATACAGTTAATTATTTTTCATTTTAGCCGGAACATTAATCAAAACATTAATTTTCTAAGTCGAATTGTTACTTTTCCATTTCTAGTTAAAGATGATTATTTTTATATTTCGAAATCCAACAACTTTGTTGAAAAATTGTATTTTTTGGTTGAAAATTGATAACCAGTCAAAATTTTCACTATCCCATTCGAAAATCCGTCTTTCTGATTTTAAATTCAACTAATAAAATTGAAAATTAAATATTTTTTTGAGAATTCATTATTTTATTTAGAAACGCAACACCTTGTATGAAAGTTAGTTTTTTCTTTTGTTGAAAGTTAGTTTTTTTTTTGGTGTAAGCAATTCTTTAAACTGATAATTCAACTTATTCGAATTGAAAATTTCATAGTTGTAGTTGTAAATACATTTGTTTTGATAGAAATCAATTTTTTCCAGCTTAAAACTTGAGTATTTAAATTTTGGTTTCTGTTTGAAGATTCAACTCCTTCAATTTGAGATTCTTTGTTTTAGTTAAACACTCTTATGTTCAGCTGGAAATCAGTTTTTCAAACTTAAAAAGTTCCTGCTCCATTCGTGGTTGAAAAAAATTATTTTTTCGGTCCGAGATTCAACTTTTTTGTTGAAATATTGTACTCATCTTCTCGTTTAAATATTTACATCCATGGTTATAAATGGAAGTGCTCCAGTTAATTTTTTATGATTTTAGTTGAAAATTCATCTCCTGGTTTGAAATTGAACGGTTCTAGTTGAAGATTCATAATCCTGTTTGAAAATTCATCATTTTGGCTGGAGAATCAACTTTCTTGTTGGAAATATATATTTTTTTGTTATCTTTGATTGATTTTCGTCGACTGTGAGTTGCATTGTTCCAATTTTTGCACAGAAATGATATGTTTATGTGGAAAATTTCAGTATTCTTTTCAAAATCAATGAATTTTGCAATGTTTGATCCGTTGTGTTGAAGAATGTTCAGAATGAACGTCATGAATTTAAATAAATGTTTGTATTTTGCTACAAACATGAATATGTTACTTTTAGTTGACCGGAAAATACCGTGAAATGACCAGAAATATTTGAAATAAAAGAATCAACTGTGGAAGATAAACTAATGAAAATATATCGACCAAATAGTAAGTGGTATCATATTTGTATCGTCCATTGTTGTCGATGAAATATACGTAATGGAGCTTTTTCCGGAGACGATCACGATGCCAGAAAATTTCCAACGCATACGTTGGTAACTCCAGTAACAATGATAATAGCTGACAACTTCGGCACAAATAAAAAAAAATCATCTGTGTACAGCCACCGGTTAAATTGATTGCTCTACCCGATTTCCTGATGGCCTTTGATACTGCTTTTGTCGACTTTTTCAAAACAATTTGACCATTTTATGCTCCGATATTGTATTCCTCTTTCATTATTCAGTTTTCCTATTGTTATTTAACAAGCAGATGATAGGATAATAATCCTTTGATTCTTGCTATACGATATTCAGGACTGAAATTGAAAATCTCGTGCGTCATATGGGGATTAAGGATACTAAAAGCCGTTTAATATCAAATAAATTGAATATTTAAGGAGTGTATGAGTGCATAATAGAAGTCACCTTTTGTAAGGTCGCCTTCTCGAAAGCGTGCATACAAAAGCGTGTTTTATTTTTTACATTTTTATTTGCCCTGCAGTCAATTTTTCAGGGCAAGACTAAGGATGAAATAGCGCTCAAGCGAGAAAGAAATACTAGTTTACTTCACTCATCTTGTATTCTTCCTTTATGGAAAAGACAAACGAGGAACAATGCAAATTTTCCCATTACCTTGGAGCCTTGCATTCCAATGGGGATTAAAAAACAAGAAAGAAACGAGATTCTCTTCGGCTGAAATTAACGCCAAAAAAGAGTCATGACGGGCTCGTGGCCAACGCAGTCCCTACGGCCAAACTTTCGAAATCGATGTCGATACTGTCTCCCTGAATTCGCTTTTCCACCACTTCAACCCACGACCTTTTTTCTCTCTTGTACATTGCCAACAGATCCACCTGGACTCTGTTGTTAAAGAGCAAAGTTTATTCTCTGACCTATAATCTTCTATTGTTCTGAAGGCTGAGGAGAAAAGAAATCCGAAAAAAGACTATTTAGAATTATTCTCTTTCTTGTTGAAAAAAAAACTAACGATACTGCAATTTTTTGCAAGTGATTGTTTGAATTGTTGGTATTTTTATGATTAAGTCAGACTGCTTGCGCATACATTATTGAGTTAGAAGTTCCAGTCTTGACATGAATCGATAAAAATCGAAGCTGTACTGTTTTCTATACAAAATAATCACCTATTAATTTGTCTGCGTCTACTCGTTCCGAATTTCGGGACGACTAGCCATTAGGGTGGTCCAAAAATGCATTACAAACCATTTTTTTCGAATTTTTATGCAAAACGCCCGGAAGTTTGTTCGAATCCACAAAAAAATTAATGCATTTTTTTTTTGTTTTGAAAAAAAATATATTTAGAGGTGCTGCAAGCCCCGTGAAGTCAAACTTCACCATTTCTCTTCACAATTAGTCACCGAATGCGAATAAAATATTACTTTTCAAACATCACCCCCATAAGTCTGTTTTATAGGGTTCCAAAAAACCCCCATATGTGAAAAAATGGGGTTTTCGAGTTTTTGGCGCTAATTATGATTTTTTTGCGGGTTTTTTAACGCAGATTATTTCAAATACATGAAATACTAGTTTATACTGATAATTAGATATTTATTCAAATTGTTGAAACAATTTATTATTGTTTTCAGCAACTTTCTCTGACAAAAAGGGTTAGAAATTCAAGGTTTTTTTTCGAATTTTTGAACTTATTTTTAACGTTTCAGTTTGAGCGAGGTGATCTGAATAATAACAAATTGTTTAAATGAATATTTTTGTTATTTTAAGTTGATTATTACCTTGCCCTAACTGAAACGTTGAAAATAAGTTGAAAAATTCAGAAAAAACCTTGACTTTCTAACCCTTTTCCAAGAGAAATTTGCTAGAAACAGTAATGAATTGTTTAAACAATTTAAATAGACATCTAATTATCACTATAATGTAGTATTTCATGTATTTGAAACAATCTGCGTTAAAAGCACCGCAAAATTTGCGCCAAAAACTCGAAAAAACCATTTTTCACTTATGGCGATTTTTTGGGACCCTATAAAACAGACTTATGGGAGTGATAATTGAAAAATGATATTTTATTCGCATTCTGTGACTGATTGTGAAGAAAAAGGGTGAATTTCAAACTCGATTCACCCAATATTGGGAATTCTGAATAAAATTTACAAAAAAGTCTTTTTTTCTTATGGGAAATACGTGTTAAACTTTATGGGGCTTGCGCCACCTCTAAATATTTTTTTTTGTTTAAAAAAGAAATGCGTTCATTTTTTTGTGGATTCGAACAAATTTCTGGGCGTTTTGCATAAAAATTCGAAAAAAAAATTTTCTAATGCATCTTTGAACCACCCCAATGTATACTCTTTCAAGGGTTATAAGATCTTCTACTAGATCACGTTTGACAATTTTACATAAATGGATTGATATTGATCTATACAATATTTTAAATGTGGCTGATGTTAGTTATTGCATTAACCAATTATGTATTGAAAGTGTTGATGTTCCCTTGAAAATGTCTTGAAATGCAAATGAGATAAAAAGTATCATTTGAATTATAGAGGTTCTTAGTGGAAGCACGGATGCACATGAAAATAATTTTTCAGTGCAAAACCTCTTACATCTTCGGAAAATTATTTTTTTCATGTACCATAATGAGAATCAAGAGGTTTTACCATAAAAAGCATCCCTAAGCAACGATAAAATCTTCTTTCAAATTTCATTTAGGAAATATATAAGTTGTTCTTCATCTCTCAAGAAGTCGTATTGAAATTGAATTTTTTGGGCATTCACCCAGAACGTCTTTTTGATTGACATTCAAATTGTTTGCGAAACTGAAGCTAAATAATTCCATCATCATCAAACCAAATTGAATTGAATTGAATAATCTGAACTATCAAAAGCGACAGTGAAACCTCTTTACCATACAGTCAAACAGATAAAGCTAATTATCTTTTCTTTACACAAACAGCACATAATCATTATCGCAGCAGGTAATATCCATAACCATAAAAAGTATATAGAATAGCAACATAAAGATAGTTAACATAGTAATAATAATAATTATAAAGGCACACGATAAGTGCAAGCAAAGTTGCTCCACTCTTCTTTTCAGGCTGTAATGAGGCTTAGCCTACATACACTTCATATACCTGTTGAGAACTTGCATGATCGTTGAGCTGCAGTCGGTTCCCGAATCTATCTGCAACTACTCAATGAGAATGACGAGCTCGCTAATAAACCTTCAACTAATAGGAAACTCGACTGACGTAACCGCGTAAAGAGCTCTCAAGATGTTCTCAGGCACGTCTTTTAATCAGTATCTAAATGTTGCAATATGGTGTCCTGTGAGATACTTTCTCCTTGCTCTAGATGACATGGACTGTAAATTTTAGATCAATATCTTGCAGGGATTGTTACTCACACAATAGGTGATAAATCCTATATTTGAATAGTTTACTTTTTATCCGCAAAAAGGAACAAATTCGCCCAAACGGCTGATGTGATGAGGCAATGAAGTTACCAGAGTGAAGAAGATATGAACCAAATGTGATGAAAAGGAAATATTCCATTAGCAGTTTTGGAAACTCTCAATTTTGACCAAATTAGACTCTAAAGATCTTTGACTTCGTAGAACATTGATGAAGCATCGGATTTTTCCTCGAGTTTTAGAGGAAGTACTTCTTATTGTTTTGGCGTCAATGAAGTAAGCCTGAAATCTTTTAATTCCTTTTCTTCAACTTTGGTCTCGAGAACAAAGATTAAATCGGTTCTGTTTCACAGAGTATCTTGCATCGTAGATGTTTTTGTGGAATTTCACATTTTTTCAAAACAATATGTATAGGAAACAATATTCAATGAAAGTAAGAAAAATATTTAATACCTAAAGAAATATAATGCACGTAAAGGGTATAGTTGACATAACTGATGATATATTATAACTACTCAGAAGAATGTCTCCTATGGTCCAAATGATATTTCTTGACACGAAAGGAATTTTCTTATCAGTTTAACATTAATGAATGAGGATTCCCGTTTTTTTCGAAGGATTCGATTTGCAAAAAACATGATCCTTTTACTTATACTTTTGCACTTAACTCCACATTTTTTTGAGCCAAATGATTATGTTTGTGTGAGTAAGATATTCACGCAATTCAAATTCGAACAGAAAAAAGGACTGTTTCGGTTTCGTAACAACTTCTCTTCTGAGTAAAATAAAATAAGAAATATAGGTTAACGTAATAATTGGGGCTCATAAGTCTCTTTCAAGGATTCTAAGGTAACAAAAGGTTCAATGGAGAATGGCCTAGGTTTACCGAATTATTTAAAAATCAAATAGAGTGCGTGAAAAGTACGATTTCTTGAGAAATCATCGTCGAATCACGATTCCGTTGGGCGTAGCACTAGAAATTAATCGAATCGATTGAAATTTTTCGACAAATCGTTTCCACAGTATAAGCTTCCAGCCAACTGAATTACTTAAAATCATACATTTTCCATGTTTTATGATTCTGCTAATCACAGGTTCTAAAATATGGATAATATTTATGAGGGTTGTTGAAAATAATATTTTTTTTATTTTTAAGTTACACTCTAACAAGGATTGTTTTTCCATCAACACCCCCCCCCCCCCATAAAATTACTCTTCTTGGTATTCCGAGAAATAGATTCGTCCTTTGTGGTTGGACTGAATTTTTTTCTTTTTTCAGTGTATAAATTGTTTTCCTTTTGCAATTTCATATTTAAGGTGTTCAGGAGAAAATTCAATTATTCTTTATTTATTTTTCTTTTCAACAAAACTGCAGGAGACTGTGCCCTCCTCAGTGTGCAACTTAATCAATAATAATTCGTTTACAATGAAAAGTGTAAATGAGTTAAGCTTACCTCGAAAGGAATTTGGCTGGATGGTATAATAATAATAATAATGATAATAATAATAATAATAATAATAATAATAATAATAATGATAATAATAATAATAATAAAATCTCGGTTGTGGTTACATTTCTTAGGATCGTCACTTCACCCAGTCGAAGAGAGGATTTGATGCGGTTCACATCTTATATTTGAGATGCATCTATTTTTCTAGTGTTTTTATAATAAGTGTTCTAATATATAAGGTGAATAAGGACAAATTTCAACGTAAAAGAAACCCAAATCACCGAAGCTGCATGAATATTCAAAGATGAGTAGCTTATATTCACATACCCTAAAATTTTGTTTTTTGAAAGTTGATTTATTTTTTGGGCATTAAACCCCGAAAATGAACCTTCTTGGTATTCCCGGAAATAGATTCATCCTTTGTGGCAGGACTAAATTTTTTTTTCAGTGGATGAATTTTCTTCCTGTTGCAAATTCATATTTTTCGTGGTCGTGAGAAAATTCAATGATCTATTTCTTTCATTTTGCTTTTCACAAAACTGCAGGAGACTGGTGCCCTCCTGATTGTGCAACTCAACAAATAATAATTCGTTTACAAAAATAAAGTGTAAACGAGTCAAGCCTACCCCGAAAAAGATTTGGCTTGATGGTATATTAACAATTTTTCCAAGAAGAAAACTTTGATTCCGGTATCATTTGTTAATATTTAGGTGGAGCCTAATCTGTATTCATTTATTTTGAACGAATTATTATCGAAAGTGCTACAACTCTTATATTTTTGTATTTTAAATGTTCAAGTGATTCTTGACATTTGTGTTACTTATTCAAATTTATTCATTCGAATAAATGTAATTTCAACGAACGTGAATTTTGTATTGTTACCAAAATGTCGATGAGCAGTGAGAACCCTCTGAATCCTACCCGATTTGCTTCATATTTAGTACCGTATTTTTTATGGAACGTACATCCATGATATAAAGGCACACAAGTTACTGAATTTACCGTGAAATTTTATTGATTCAAGTCCAGGTGGGGAAGTTATATTTAGTTTATATATGTATAGTGGAAAAGACAATTATATTATTTCGTTATTGTATGATCTTTTCTGTATGGAACAAATGAAAACTATCAGGGTTTTGTCCATTGTATGTAAACTCTTTATAAGTTTTTCATCTGTGAGGTTTTATTTTCGGAAAAATATATTCGCAGTGTTTTACTAGTATGTCAATCCACTAACACTAATCTTAATATTTTCTTTTTAGTTTTCTTACACGTTTCACGAAACAAGGAAAAAAAGTAGGATAGCAGATAAGAGTAAAATATTGATAATATTTTCACATACCTTTTTTAGGAAGAGAATGTTCTGCTTTCCGGAAACATTACAGAACAAACTTTTGTACACTATACACTGGAACCTCGATCCTATCACGGCTTCGGGCTTGGGTGTCGACGGCCTTCATGCAGGATCGAGTGAGCTGAAACGTAAACAGTTAGAGCCGAATATACGCGAGAATGGCGGAGAGTGGAGCGAAGAGAGCGCCCCTCTCCAAACCCCCTCTCCGTCTCGTCGACGAGCTCATTTCGAAGAATGGCGAATTTCGATTGAGGTTTCAGTTTATTATTGAAAAAAATGCTGCGAAAAAAATACTTAGCAACTCTTCTTTGACAAAATTCTTCTTTTTCTTTTTAAGCTAGATAGAAAAAGGGACTTTTTGAAGAACTTTTTCAAATGGTATAAAAAATTGTCTTTCATATCTTTTTTAAAATTGAAAAACTGAACAAGAAGTTACCTTCAGTAATACCATTCTTGCCTATCGTTTATTTATGTCAGAGCAGTGATGCTTCAATAAAAAAATGTTCAAAACAACACATTTCAATGAGCAGATGAACAAACTGTATTTGCGTCTTGTTTTAGGAGGGCAATGATATTATTCCTTCATTTTTCGCATGTTATTAATAAATTGAATAAAAATACTGAATCATACACTTTCCGGTTTAATGATATCTAATCTATACGAACGAAAAAACACTTTTTCAACGCATGCGTTGAAGTAGCATTATTCCGTGCCTGTGCGTGAATGTAACATTACTGCACGCAAATCTCACAGGAGAGGAATCTGGAACTTTGCGCACGCTCTATTCGTGTGGAGTTTGTAAAATTCAACCACGCCTACATCTGCTTTTCACGTTACACACTTCGTGCCTTTTCACATTCCATCCCAATAAAATTTTTAATAATTCGGAGAACTCAAAATCTGAATATATAAATCTTTTAATATCAGCTTCATTTTGTTGTTAGTTATGTATTTGAAGAAAAAAGAATTTGAGATTTAAGGAGAAAATCCAAACACTAAAGTTGCAACATTGCAAGGAAGGTAAGCCACCGCAAATGTAAACACTAGACGCGACAAACATTTATTGTCAGTCGGCTAATCATTCCAGGAATCTAAATGCTCCTATTATGCAAGAATGTGCACTTGTGTGCATCTCGTTGCACGGGCGAGCTAGACGGGCCTGATCCCGTTTTATAAGAGACCCATTTCCCAGATCACAGATCTCCTTTTTTCTTACCCTTCTGCCCTTTAACCAATTACAGAAAAACTAACGAAACCCCTTAGTGTTTTCTTATTCTGATTTCAAATTGCTTCCCTTCATCGTTTGAACACGCGCAAAAATAGAATTTATCCGCCTCCAGATAATTCTGATAGCTGTATGAAACAGTTGACAGCTACGTATATTCGGGAATAAAACTGCTGTCAATTATTTTAGACAGCTGTCAAATTTATCTGGCTACGGGAAAATTTAATTTTCGCGCGGAATAATACGCTTTCCTGTGATGCTGCCTGCAGTTTCCCTGGAAAAAGGTCAGGGCGCTTTATTTAATTAGCTGTCGGTACTCGCAATCGAATCGTCAAGGATTCAAACAGGAGTGCCATGAAGCAAACTTTTTAAAGCATCCCACCTAAATAGCGCATCCAAATTAAACTTCGCTCACAGAAAATTTACTTTTCTTGGTTACTTAATTACTATTGCCATTCACCTTCAGTACTCTTTGGAGACGTTATTTTTTTATAACGCTTTATAATTATATCAAAGAACGGAGAAAACTGTTTTGTACGACACTGATATAGAACAACTTTGAACAACATGTATTGAAAATGCTATCGCGATTGTCTATCTAATGAAAAATATGAAAAAATGTGATATCAAATAGGTGTTTGATATTCTTCGAAGTTTCTCGTGTGTAGCATAATATTAGTTTGAATCAATAGACAAAAATATAAGTATCTTACATTAACTTGTTTGCTGATTATCTTTGTGTGTGTTTTTCGGAATCATTTGAAACAATATGCCGTTTTGGAAAAAAAATTTTGGAAACAAAAATTTCAAAGACTTAGTGGAATTTATAAGAAACAAATTTTCAAACTGAATCTATGAGAAAAAATCTGCCGGCTGCGCGCGTCTTTTAGATCTCGCGCTTCGCGCTCGATGGTAATCTCGCCTCGCGCTCCGCGCTCGGTTATGAATTTACCTCGCGCCACGCGCTCGGCCTTTGTACCTTCCTACAGTTTTATATAAAGCTTGTGAACTCAGAAGCGAAATGTCTACTACTTTAATTTGATGAGTGTGAATTCTCTT
>WSXT02041082.1:0-13337 GCA_011762715.2 Neuroterus valhalla | reverse complement strand
ATGAAGTAAAAATTCAAAAAGTACATGAAATTGAGAGAAGGTCAGAGGAAACGGAAGCCCTGGAAGCTCGATCAGGCCTAAATACTCTATTTATCAGTAGTTAATTATTTCTTTTTAGTTGAAAATTCAACTATTAGGTGAAAAGTTGATCTCTTTGGTTGAAAATTCAATTGTCTTGTTGAAAGCAGGCTTTCCATTAATGAAAATTACATTTTTCAACTGAAAAATTAATTATTCCACTGTACGCATGGAAAATTCTCTTTTCTGATCTAAAATTGAATTATTTGCTTCAAATTTACGTCCATATTTTGTTGAAGATCCGATTTGTTTGTTGGTAATTAATTATTCCAGTTAAAGATTCGATTATTTGTTTGACAAAACCTACATTCATTGGAAGTTCATCTTTTCCAGTAGAAAATTTATCATCTTTGTTGAAAATTTCACCATTGAAGTTGAAAACTCAATGATGTGGTTGAAGATTCGATTAATAAATTATTATTATTATTATTTAATAAAAATTTGATTATTCAACCATGAAAGTTGAGAAGTCAATCATGAGGTTGAAGATTTATTATTCTTTGTGGCTGGGAATTTTACTATTTTATAGAAAATTCGTTTTATTTTGATAAAATTGTCAGCAATATATGTAAATACTCCATTTTTAATAAGAAATTGATCTTTTTTGGTTGAAAATGCAACTATTTCGTTTTAAATTGAAGAAATTTGAATCTTTTGTTGAAAATTGTATTTTTCTTAAAAAAAAAAAAATTTCTTTGTTAAAGTCATTCTTTTGGTTGTAAAATTCATCTGTTTGAAGAAAAATTCATCTACCTTTTTGAAAATCCAAAACTCTCATTCGAAATTTTTTTCTTGAAGATCAAACTGCTAGATTTATCTCATATAAAGTTTTGTAATATCCTAGGCTTTATTTATTCTTCAGTTCAAATTTTTCTTTTGAAAGACCTAATATTCCTAATTTTATTTTAATTCAACTATGCAATTTATGAATCAGGTGGAGACAGAGATGGAAAGAAGACGAAGTAGCTTGATGCCAAGAACTTCGATTGTCAACCGAACAGAGAACCAGTTTTCAAATTCATTTTCAAACTTGCACAATTCCACATTCGTTGATCCTCAGGTGCATCAAAATTCTCAAAATTTTCAAAAACAAACTTTTGAGTCACCTGATCCCTTTATAATTCAAGTGCGCAGCCCGAAGAGACTCAACTTGAAACCTCACGTTGGAAGTCCCGAGACAACTTACGAACGTCCCAAAGAAGTTGCAATTGATTTAAAAAATTCCAGGTCTCAAATTTCAAAACAGATCCAGGATAAAAACGAGTGCCTCTGTCCATCTCATCCCTCCATTTCTTCTCTTGAAAGCAATCACAAAACTAAAAAAAAACTTCGAAAAAAGCCGAAAAAGAGCAATTATTCAATAATTGACGATAATAATGATAATTATAACGGCAATAATAATAAAGAAAATTCTTCCGTCAATATGGATAGTAAAGATGATCAATTTCATAAAACATCCTCTAATGATGTAAGTCAAGATAGTGGATTTCAAGAAAAAATTAATTTCGAAGACAAGAGCAACGAGAAGAAAATGAAAGACAAAATTTCTTTGGAGAAGATAAGAGAAAGCAGTGATTTTGAAGAAAGTATAGGATGTTTGGATAACTCTTCTTCTGAGAGAAAAATGGAGTTTGATAATGATACAGAAGACATAGGCCAAAATAAAGATAATTCTGAAGGAATGATTGGTGTTGATTCCAGACAGATTCGAGATGACGATTTTGAAAAGAAAAAAAATTGAATCGAAATATATATTAATGAAAAAGATGTAAAATTCATTTGAAAAACAATTATGAATTTGAGATTAAATCATACTAGAACCGAATATAATATAACATTCATTTTTTAAAGGTTTTATCATTTCGGTTGGAATTTCATCTCTTTGATTTTAAACTTATGTGTATTATTGAAAACTAGACTTTTCTGCAAAATCCAACTGTTTTCGATTTAAAATAAGAATATTTCTTTATTGAATAATCAACTACTTAGTACAGTTGGAAATTACTTAAGTGTAAATTAACATTTTTATTGAAATCTTGTCTTTCTGATATAAAAATTACTAGAAATCAAACAATTACTAGAACAATCAATTAAGACCAACCTCCTCTCAGTCCAACATTTATCTTTATGGTTAACGATTTGAATATTTTTTTTGAGAATTGGTCTTTTTTGGATCAAAATTTAACTGTCTTTCGGAGAAACTTTTCTTCTCGACACTCAAATTCAATAGTTTGTTCAAAAGTTGAAACTTGTTTCATTCATTTTTTTTTTTTTTTGGTGAAGAGCAAACTTTCAAGTTGAAATTTAATCTATTCTTCTTTTTAGTCGATAATAATATTTCTCACTGGAAATGTAACAACTTAATTTTCGGTAAAACGAATATTTTTAATTTATTCAAATTTATTAACATAGTTAAACTAGCCTGTGGAAAAACTATTTTTTCTCATTGAAGATTCATCACTTTAACTGAAAATTCGATTATTTGATTGCAAATGTACTCATTTGTTGAAATTCCTTCTTTTCAATAAAACAGTGATTGATCATCACTAACATCATCCCAGTAGAGAATTTATCTTTTTGATTGGGAAATCAAATTTCTGTTTGAAAATTAGTGATTTTTGGTTGGAAATTCAACTGTCTTCGAAAAACTTATGATTTTTTTTTTCATTTGAATTTAATGATTTGATAAAAAGTTAAAAACTATTAAATTCATTTTACATTCATCTTTTTTGTTTAAAAATGCAACTATTTGGTTGAATTTCTTTTTTGTTGCTGTTGAAAATTCGTACTTCTTGGTCAAAAAACAACTCTTCTGCTGAAAATTCGTTTTTCGGATTAAAAATTCATTTTTATTGGTAGGAAATTCTTCATTTCTGGTTCGATAATGATTTTTTGGCCTGAAATTCATATTTTCAGAGTTGTAAATTCATCTTTTATGTAAGGAATCACGATTTGTATCTTGTTCAAAAGTTATATTTTTTGAATAATAATCAGACTATTTGGTGCAAAATTGACGTATTCTATTAATAATTTGCCTGTTTTGTAAAAAATGGATCTTTTTGGAAACTTATCTTTTTGACAAGAAGGTAATTTTTTCAAAATGAATATGTTCTTGTAAGATTCAACAATTTTTTTTTCTCTTATGGTGGACTCAGCCGTTCTTTTCTTAAAACAAATATCTTTTTTTTGTGAACAATATACTAGAAATAAACTCTATTCGTTTCTTCTAGCTGAATTAAATTTAATTCGAAGTGGAAATCCTTTGTTGAAAATAATTTCTTCGTCGTTAAAAATACATTATTTTTGTTGAATTTTTTGTCTAATCGAAATTAAACTATTCTATTGAAAATACGGGGTTTCCCGGTCGAAACTTGATGTTTGCAACTTGATACAAACGAACTTTATTTTTTATTCAGAATTGATCTTTTCAAGTTGAAAATTGATTTATTTGGATTGAAAGTAATGTATTTCAATTGTATTTCTTTTTTTGTTAAAGATTCATCTTTCTGAAAAAAACGCGAACATTTTCTTGAGAACTAATTTTTTATTTCTGAGAAAATTAATCTTCTCAGCTGAACATTCATATTTTAGGGTTTGAAATATAACTGTTTTGTAGAAAGTTCGCTTTTTTGTCTTGAAAATTTATCAATCTGGATTGAATTTTCGTTTCTTTTTTAGTGAAAAATCTTTTCTAGTAGAAAATTCTGCTCTTTTCTTGAAAATTCGTCTTTTTACTTAGAAATACATTTCCTTTGGTTGAAATTGCAACTGTTTGGTTTGAAATTATTCTTTTTTGGTCGAGTATTCGACTGTTCAAATAAATAATTCTTCTTTTTCGGTCTTTTTTGTTCAAAAACTCAACCATTAGATTGTCAATGCGACTTCTTGGTCAAAATTTTTTTGTTCTTGTTCGACATTCGTCTTCCTTTCCTGCAAAATTTGAACGATTTCTTTGAAAATTAAACTTTTTTGATGAAATTTAATTAGTCTTCTGGAAGGAAAATTACCCTTCTCTTGTTTGAAAATTAATTTTTCGGCTGAAAATTTATATTTTTGGTTTAAAGTTTGATCTTTTTTTTTTGTCGAAAAATTCTACTATATTGTTACAAATTCATCTTCTTCAGTTGAAAATTAAAGAATTGGTTTGGAATGAATGCATTTCATCGATTATTGCTCTGTTTACTTTCTGGCATAGAGGGTAAAGTATTCGGTTTAAAGTTGAAGAAGTTTGTTAAACATTCTCTTTTTTATTTAAAATATTTGCCATTAGGTTGTTGATGCAACTTTTGAGGTAATATTTTTCTCCAATTTGTCTTCCTTGATTGCAAATCCAACGATTTGATCGAAAATTATATTATTTTGTTGAAGGATTCACCACTATGAAGAAAAACTAATTTATTTATTTGCAAGTTTCAATATTTACCAGAAAAATGCTTCTTCTCTTCTATAATCTTCTTTGTTGAAAATCGAATTATTTTCTGGGTTATTCGTCTGTTTGACTTCGAAATCAATAAATTATAATAAAAAATGTATGCGTTCGCTTGAATATAGTCCTGTTGTAAAAAATTTTGCTTTTGGGTGAAAATTCATGTTCTTGGTTGGACACTCAACTATATTTAGTTAGGGTTCCAATCACTTGGTTGAAAGTTAAAATTCTTTGATAAACATTCTTTTTTCAAGGTTCACCTCTTTGATGTAAAATTGAGGTATTTCGTCGGAATATTGTTATTCTCTCGAATACAAATTATTGCTTTTATTTGGAAATTGAGCTTCAATTCTCCTTATTTGTTGAAAATTTATGCTGTATAAGTTGAAAATTGAACTGTTTGGTAGAAAATAAATCTCTTGTTGGAAATTCATCCTTTTGATTTTATGAACCATCAACTATTTTTTATTTTAAACTGATATTAGAATTAGAAAAATTAATTTTTCAAACAAAAAACTTCAGCGATTCAATGTTTGATGAAAAATGTATATTTTCAAGTGAAAAATCGACTATTCGGTTGGAAGTTCATCTGTATCGATTGAAAACTAACTTCCTTGTTCTAAATTCATCCCTTTTGATTCAAAAATCCACTGCTTTCTAGAATATCCTACTTTTTAGCTTGAAATTCAAATTCTTTTCTATCAGAAATTCCTGTTCTTGGAAAGAAAAGTAATTCTCTCTGTTGAAAATTGATCTAAATGTATAACAATTTGAAAGATTTTGTTGAAAATTTGTAGTTTTTTTTAAGTTGAACTGCTTGGAAATTTTCTTTCAAGAGTAAATGTAACTATTCCATTTTTCGTTGAAAGCTCATGTTTTTGAGTGGAAAAATCCACTGTTTGGTTGAAAATTAACTTTTTTCAGGTGAAATAAGTCAGTAACGGTTTCAAGCTGAGTAGCTTTTGGATATAAGAATAGTCGATAAATATTTAAGCGAATAAAACAAAGAATATGATTATAGAATACAGAAGAATAAAATATAGAATATATAGAAAAATAATATAGAATAAAATAAATAATAAAATAATATAGAAAAACTAAGGATAGTCACCTTAAAACCTTTCCGAGTTTAACCAAGTGAAAATGAAGTTTGAAAAATACTTTTGTTCAGTTTATCGACAAAAATGATTTCCAAAAGGTTAAAAAAACACATTATTGGTTTATGTCTCTTTTATTTTAGGCGTTCATATAATTTTCATATCACTTTGTAGAACCCGAATAATTTCAAAAGAGATAGACATTCTTATTTGATATATAAATATATACAATTTTTAATGCTATTATTCCTTGATTGGGCATTTCAAGCAATTGATTTTTCAAATTAAAATAAATTAAACGAAACACAAAGACAAGTCCCGGCGTAAATTTACAATTTCTTGAATATTATCAATCAATTCTCGCTTTTTACAAGGCAATTAAAATTCTTCTTCGATTTCGAAAATCGACAATTTAAATATCTCCAAAATGAAAATCGTTAATGGAATGTTTTAAATAATAAACCTTAAATAGTTGAATATTAACAATCAATCGAACTCGAAAAAAGTTAAAATTGGCACCAAATATTATCAAAACTATTAATTGTCACTTGCACTCGAACGCACGGGACTCAAAAAATCGAGACGGTCTATACAAACTTCAAAATTGATTTATCTTGATTAGTAATCCAGTTTTTTCATTTGTATTTAAATTATTAAAATTAGAGAAGACTGTTAGGTAATGTAAATCTAATAGGTTTAGTCTCTTTGCGATTTACGTGAATCTTCATCAACTCACTATTTCTTTGAACCCTCAAACCCATCCCTATTCCCTTGATTTTCCCGTTTGTCTTGCCTAATAATCGGCTCATAAAATTAGCTGTCGTTATCGGTTCGACAAATCAGCTGCCCTAATTCAGTTCTGCAACGCCTGTGCGCTAAGTAATAATAATGTGTAAAAAAATCATCGCTCAGAGATAAATTGGTTGAAACCTTGAAACTAGATCTACTAGAATTATTAGGTACAATGTTGTCTACAGTTACGCATCGCAAATCAGCTTCGGAAACCCGTCTTCTTTATCCATTTGCATACACTATGGTGCATATAAATACGTATCGACATTATTATTCGGTGCGTTTACGTAAATATTACGGCAGAGCGAAAAATATCCTATCTTATATCATAAATGCGAATGTGAGTTTGTTTACAGAAGACTTCCGTTTAGCTGAACTCTCGTTTAGCTGAACTTCCATTTACCTGAACGCTTCCACGCTCGTTTAGCTGAACTCGAGGGACCCCCTCTACTCCCAGAAGAAAGGAACTGATGGTAGCAACCAATTAGAAGTCACCTCTAGAAACACCTATACGGAGGGGGACAATAGTGAGAATTTCTCCCGAGTTCAGCTAAACGAATGTTTACACCGCGTAGCGGTTCAGCTAAACGGAAGTCGTCTGTATTTGTTTGTTACGCTTTTACGCGTTAACTACTCAACCGATCATCATAAAATTTCGTGCACATATTTTCAAGAGTATAGTGAAGGACATAGGATACTTCTATTAAAAAAAAAATAATAAAGTATATTTACTCCGCAGGACGCAGCTAGTATATACATACATAAATATAAACATATCTTTCTTTAAATTCAGATAAATTGTAGCGAAATGATCGTTATTTTGGAACAAAATCTTTTTTTTCATGGATACAAAAATTTCTTCAAGTGTGTATACTGTATATACAACTGTAATAATTATCCTCAAAAACTATGCATCACTTGAAGAAAATCTATATACATCGTAAATTGCTATTCAAAATGAAAGGAGAAAAATCTTGTTTGTACTTGGTATAATGACATTTTTCTTATTGGTAAGGATTTTTTTCAGGACAGAAAAGGTTCCAAAAGTTCGAACATGTGCCTGCAGAAAACCATGATTTTTTACTATTTAGACCTGTTTTTCGTTGACTTCGGAACTCAAGAAGATGAATTTCTAGAAAAATAATTTCTACTACGAAGTTGCATAGAGAATCAAATAGTTGAGTTTTCAAAGAAGTAAGATAAATTGTTCAGAAGTAAGTTGAATTCCTGGAGAAACATATTTTAAAACAAGAAAGATTCACTTGAGCCGAAAACAGTTTCATTTTTAACCAAGAAACATGCATTTTTTAGTAAAAAAATATCAGTTTTCTACTATAAAGATAAATTTTTAAACCAAAGAAGAATTATGAACAAAATAATTGTGATTTTCTAAGCTATAAAGTCATTCAACAAAAAAACAGATAAATTTTCCAGCAGAATTATTGAACTTTAAACAAAAGCAGTGGCATTTTCAAGTCGAGAAGATGAATTTTTGAAAAGTAATTTTAATCTTTAGGCTATGAAGAAAAAATTAACAACCAAATAGTTACAAAGATGAATTTTTAATCAAACACTTCAATTTAAACGAAATAGTCAAAGTTTCAAGCAATAGAGATAATTTTTAATAAAAACATTGAATCTTGAACCAAACTCGTTACATCTCCTACCCACAAAGTAGAATTTTCAACCAAATGCTTCCAAGCTACGAAGTTAAGGGTTTCCTCAAACATTTGAAAAATGCACTCTTTCGTTGAGAAATTTGTCTTTTTGCCTCACAAAATTCATATTTCCATAGTAGCACAGCCATATTTGATATCCATTCAACTGTCTTCTATAAAATTCGTCTTCTTTGTTCAAAAAATCGACTATTTGTATCTGAATTCAAATTCGTCGTTGAATTTTTCTCTATTATTCTAAAAATTCAAGTATTTGGTTGACAATTATTTTTTTATTGGTTTGAAATGAGTTTTTTCTTCTTGAAAGATATGTCTCTTTCTGTTAAAAACTCATCTTTTAAGGTAAAATAGTAATTATTTGGTTGAAAATTCGTCTTTCTTTCTTGAATATAACTTTTTCGTTTAAAATTTAACCGTCTTCTTTAAACTTCGTCTTATTTGCTTAAAAATAGAACTATCTAGTTGTAGACACAAGTTTGTGGTTGAATTTTTTTGTTATTATCAAAATTCAACGAACTGGTTGAGAATCGATTTTCTCGGTTAAAAATAAACCTTTCATGGTAACACATTCACCTTTTCCATTAAAAAATCGTCTCTCTTCCTTGAAAGTAACTTTTTTGTGTGAAATTCAACCGTCTCCATAAAATTCGTCTTATTTGCTTAAACACTTAAATGTTCGCTTTCTAAATTCAACTTTTTGGTTGAAATTTTCTTAATTATTCTCAAAATTTGACTACTTTGTTGACAATTCATTTTCATTGGTTCAAAATTATTCTTTTCTGTTAGACATTCGTTTTTATTTTTTACAAATAATTTTTTCTTTGCGAATTCAACTATTCGGTTAAAAATTCATTCCAATAGATCAAAATTCATCTTCCCGGGCTATAAGACAACAAAAAACAGCCGAATCATGATTTCCTATAATTTATTCGAACTCAATGACAATTTAGGATGTATACGGATTTTTTGGATATTCGCTAGTTTTCGGAGAATAATTATAATTAAAAATACTAATTTTAAGAACCCCTTTCACCTATAAAAAAATGAAATTTGTGCTAAAATAGCAAAAAATTCACTATTATTCGTTACTGTAAACTTTAGCGTCGGTGCGTGAACATAAGATATATTTCTTTTCATCTGTAACGTTTTGCGAAAGATCCGGGTACCAAACTACAACTTTTGGACCCCTTCCGAATTTGAAAGAATGGAATAAAATATTTTTTCGCTCCGCCCTAGTACATATGCTTTGGACTCTCGTCCAAACCTTAATCGAAATATGGACAGTTTTCATTATATTTCTAGTCGATATCAATCGTTCCCAGAACATTATTATCTTCTTTCTCGCTAAATAAATATTTACAGGGATATTTACATTTAACATGTACACTATTAAGACTGATTCGCATTGGCTATTTATCAACGAAACTCGCTAAATCCGCCTTACAATCTTCCTCTTGAGATTCATTATTCGGCTTCATAATTTTTCAAAATTTAGCAAGTTTCGTTTCAAATTACCATCTTGTTCCATGAGAGAATTTAAATATTTCTTTTCGCAGCGATTACAATAATTTAGTTACAAATTATCATTTAATATAATTATCATATAATAAATCTTTGATTAGAAGGAAAATAAAAACTTAAATGACTATTAAATTCTCTTCAACCCTCAGGATCAGTTCTTGAGTGACGATTCACATGGATCTTACTGTGGTTCTTAAAAATAAAGATGAAATAAATGGCAAATATCCTATCAGGGTGTCTAATGATCAGGCATTCTGGAATTACCGGGTTGTTCCCCACCAATTTAGAGGCGTTTTTTTTCATAATTTGTCCCAAACCGACGTACAGAAGTGTAAATTATCATTCTTTACGGGAATTACAGGTCTCAAAGTACAAATTATAATTTTTTTCACAGATTCCCTGTTCCGAGTCGGAATTGTATTAATCTACCAAATTTTTATGATAATTGTGACAGTAGGACCTTTTTTGAAAAACTTGGAAGATTCCTCATTTGAAAGGAAAAAGAATTTTCCAAATTTACCAAATTCTAATTCGTTACAAGGAATTTTCAAAATCTGTCTCGTTCTGGCTTGGAACAGGGATTGTTTATGTAAATTGTAACTTAAATTGTTGCCCAAAATTTTATATTAGTTGTCCAGAATTACCTCTCCCAAGACTGAATTGTAATTCTTCACGGAATTCCTTTTTCAAAAGTAAGAGCATTATTCTTTATGGAAATTTCTTGTTTCAAGTAACGATTAAAGTAATAAAATATATAAAACAACTTTCAATCTTCAAATTAGATAACAAGATGAAGTCATTTCGTGATTTTTTAATGAAGATATTACAAAAGTAGTTCAAATTCTAATGTTTTATTGAAATTCCAATAAAATCTGAAGGACTAGAAATTCGGAAGATTGGTTCAAAAATCAAATATTCAGAGTCACGAAAATCAGATCGAGATTCGCAAGATTTCGGAGACCTTGAAAAGATCCTACGAAATACATCGGGTCACAGCGAGATATCTCAAGTCGCTATAATTCCGATTTTCAAACATTTTGAGATCGTGGGATTTGAATGACTTCATAAATGAATAACCCATCGATCTAATACAAGAAATATTTTTCAATATCTTGTGGATCAGTTTAAAGCAGAGGTGTCCAACGCATGAGCAACGGTGTATATAACTGTCACTCGTCAATTCCCTCTCTTACTACCTTGAATGCGTTCATGCGGTGAGCGCGATGTGGAAAGGGGAAACGAGAAGAGAATTCTCGAAGGAGCGCTCGGAGAAGGGGAAGAACGGAGAAGCGCGCCAGCCTTGCGTTGGACACCCTTGCTTTGAAGGTAAATTTATATAAAATCGCACCGAATTCTCACCATGATTTGCCTAGATATGTCTCCGAATTTTTCGAACCCTCATTTATCAATTCATTAAAGTGTGTATTGCGTTCAATTTTATTTTAACTTCAAGATAACATAAATATTTGCTTGATTTTTGCAAATCTTCTTGAATAATTAACGAAATGTCTTCATCCCGTGGAATTTTATAGAGAATCTCCTGATATCTTTCAACGAATTAAAGATAAATAAATGTAACTCTAACATAAAAATTTCTAGGTTTTTCTTAATTTCCTGATCCGCTAGACACCCTGATTATGTCCTAATTTTGTTTAAATTTTCACAAAATCAGATTAAGTAGTTATGAATGCCGAATCGACAAAATAAAGCTTTGGAAATGAAGAATTTTTGTGCGTTCAATACAAAATGAAGATATGAAGCAAGCGATTGCAACTAGTCAGGAGTAGAAAAGCGTCGGGATTCTAGACTATTTCCAGTCTAATGATTAATGAAAATGTGCAAGTTGAGTTTCTTTTGAAGAATATCGACTTGAACGAAGGCACGCTTGAAATAGGTAACGTTCTTTGAAAAAATATTGTCGTTAAAAAATAAAAGTTACTTACCCCCCCCCCCCCAATAGGTCTCGCGAGTCACGCAAAAACAACAAGGAATACAAGCATCGCAAGTAAATGTACTACGACTATAAAATGTACATTCAGAATTGAATTCTCATTAATCTGAGTATCCGAAGCTACTACCGATTTCCCTGATTATAAAAGTTACTTATGGACTCTTAGCAAGTCCGCTTCTTTCTTGGCATTTCCTGGCAACTTCCTCCATTCAGTAGTATGCTTCCAATTTCAACTGAGCGAGGATAATTTTCACGTCGTGGAAGGTGGGTCTCTTCTCTGGTTGCAAGTCCCAAGCCTGTTGAATCATTCAACTCTATTTTTATCTTTATAATCAAGAATACTATTCTAATAAATATCTACAACTAACAAATATTTTATTTTTGAATAATTTGAAATTATTTGTTCGAATAATTCCTGCTGTTGGAGGATTTGGAATTATTTCAAGGAACTCCGAATTATATGAAACGATTTTATAACAGATCTCAAGAGATTTCGAAGCATTCACTGTAAAAAAAAGTGGTGGAAAATTACCAAAATAATCAGTGGAAATAGAAATACCAGTGATTATTGTGACAGTTTTACTAAAATGCTTGAAAATTATTCTGATAATTTAAAATCACATACAGACGGGGAATCTCCTGAAAATCTGGGCTTTTTGCACAAAACAATAAACCTATGCCTATGATTTTGCAATGTTTCGAATCAAATAGTTTCATGTTGACTATTCGAGAATTCGAATCTACAATTTTTTTCAGTAGGATAATTTTCATTCGGGAGGATTTTGAATTGAATATTTTCTAAACGAAAGAGGAATTTAAATGATGTAATTTCTGATTCACAGCAAATTTCAAATTTTCAATTGTAATGTAATGTAATGTAATTTATTCTCTTCCCTTATATGAGGTCATTCAATCTTGAACGTTCTTGAATAAAGTTTTTTTCGAAATGTTATGATTCAGAGGTAAATTTGGAAATGTTTATATTTGACATAAACTGATTAAAACTTATTGAATGACTTTGAATGTGTAATTAATGTATATTTTCAAACTGAGAGCTAAAAATTCTGATAAATTTGAAAACCTCTCAATTCGGGATATCCAATCTCAAATTATTCCACTGTGGACGATTTTTATTCGAGAATCCATTCGCCTAATTTGAAATTGTTGTTTGACGAAAATTGCAAAAATCGCAAAAAATTGGTATTATCTTGATAAAAAGAAATTTGTAGACTCGCATAGAAGGAGATTTTCATGTAATTTAATCTGCCTAATCCGAATCTGCAAAGTATTTGACCCATATTCCCTCAAACACTCAAAAAAATGTCATGAAACCGATAAAATAGCAAAAAATTGCAGTCGAAAAAATTGCAAAGAATCTATTAAACACGATTTAATACGTTTCTTGTATTTTTTATCGTATGATTTATCGTATTTTTCCATTGTATTTAATCGTGTTTAATAGATTTTTTTCAATTTTTTCGACTGCAATTTTTTGCTATTTTATCGGTTTCATGCCATTTTTTTTGGAGTGTTTGAGGGCATATGGGCCAAATACATTGCAGAGTCAGATCAGGCAGATTATATTGCATGAAAATCTCCTTCGATCCGAGTCTACAAAATTTCGTTTATCAAGATGATCCCAATTTTCTGCGATTTTTGCAATTTTCATGAATTTTTAACAATTTTCTTAGATTCAAACGGCTTACGATCTGAGTACATTTGAACTTAGTATTCAACGGTTCAAAATACATGAAAATTATGCTTGCCCTAGATCCAAAAATTATTTTTATTACTAA
>WSXT02041071.1:0-13337 GCA_011762715.2 Neuroterus valhalla | reverse complement strand
GCCTCTAATGGTCAGATAGAAAAATAAAAAAATTTGCAATTTTTCAATTAGAGTTTTGGAAAAAAGATATTCATGATCTACGGCTTTTTACAATTTCAACCATATGTTATTTTCAACTAGACTTAACATCAGCAGAGGTATTAGATAGCTATTTTAGTTTTGTTTATTAAAACATTTAAAAAATGAGTGGTTTGGTGCTTAGACTTTTGGAAAAATCATATTCATGATCTAAGGTTTTTTACGAATACTTGAAATTTAAGACTCTTCAATATTTAATGTGCATGACTGCAAATTGAAAATTTTCCAATCTTGAATAGTTTTAATGGAAGATTCATCGATATGTTATGTTAACATTCTAGAATATTAAATCTTCAATAAGATATCACAGAAATTTATCATTTTCTCTTACAATGTATAAGAATAATGAGATGAACTTTTTATTGATAATTCAGTTGGACGTTTTGAAAATTCGAAAATTCAACTACTTTTTCAAATTCGTTTTTTCTGGTCCGAAGTTTATCTTTCTCGGTTGAAAATGAACTTTTTTTATTGATACAGAATAGTTGAGTTTCCAACTTTAGAAGATGGGTTATAAATAAAAATTCGATTTTCAAATCAAAAAAGGTAATGCACCCAACCTTTTCTTACTTGAAATTCGACTTTTTATTTGATAATCCATCTTCTTAAGTTGGGAACTCAAATATTCTGTTTAGAAATGTAATTCTTGTATTAGAAATACAACTATTTTGTCAAAGTCATCATTTTTGGTAAAGAATTCATCTCTCGCTAACAAAAATTAACTTTTTAAATAAAAATTCGATTAGTCAGTTTAAGAATTCAAAAATTCATTCATTTTGTTGAGAATTTGATTATTTTGCTCAAAGTTCAACTAATTCTTCGAATTCGTTTTTCTGGTCCAAGATTGAAAATTGGAATTTCTTTCAGAAATTTCGTCTTTTTTGCTTGGAAATTGAACTGTCAAATTTAGTATGTAACTTTTATTGATTGAATTACCTTTTTTGTTTAGAAAGTAGACTATTCATTTTTTTTAAATCCATCTTCTTAGATTGAAAGTCAACTATTTGGTCAAAGTCATCGTTTTTGTTCGAAAGTTCATTTCTCGCAAATGAAAATGAACTTCGTAAATGAGAATTCAATTGGTCGGTTTGAGAATTCCGAAATTGATTTATTTTGTTGAAAATTAGCATTATTTTGATAAAAATTCAATTATTATATGAAATTTGCTTTTGCTGGTTCAAAATTGATCTTTTTTGGTTGAAAATGAACTTCTTTATTGATAATTCAGTTGGTCGGTTTTGAAAATTGGAATGTCTTCCAGAAATTCCGTCTTATCGGCTGGGAAAACCAGCTAATAAATTGAATATGTAACTGTTATCGATTGCATTACCTTTTTTGTTTAGAAAGTCTACTATTTATTTGATAATCCATCTTCTCAGGTTGAAATTTCAACTGTTTTGTCAAAGTATTCGTTTTTGGTCGAAAATTGATCTCGCACAAATAAAGATGAATTTTTAAGATAAAAATTCGATTGTTCGGTTCAAGAATTTTAGAATTCATTCATTTTGTTGGAAAATTGATTATTTTGCTCAAAATTCACCTATTTTGTTGAATTCATCTTTCCTGGCCCAAATTAATCTTTTTCGGTTGAAAATGAAGTTTTTATTGATGATTCAATTAAACCGTTTTGAAAATTCGAATGTCTCTCAGAAATTCCGTCTTTTTGGTTTGAAAATCCAAGTATTAAATTGAAAATTTCGACTATTTTTTTGACAATCCACCCTTTTAAGTTAAAAATTCCACTATTTTGTCAAATTTTATCGTTTTTGTCCGAAAATTCACCTCTCGCAAATGAAAGTAAAATTTTCAAATTCAGTAATTCGGGTTGAAAATCCGGTTGAATTGAAAATGTATCGTTTTTTTGTTAAATAATCTTTTTTATTTAGACGGTCTTCAATTTCAAATATTTGTAAAAGAAACCGTAGATCATGAAAATATTTTTTCCAAAACTTTAAGTGCAAAACTGCCCATTTTTTATGTTTTAATAAACAAAACTAAAATAGTTATTTAATACCTCCGCTGATGTAAGCACAGTTGAAAAAAACATATGGTTAAAATCATAAACAGCCGTAGATGATAAATATCTTTTTTCCAAAACTCTAAGTGCAAAACTGCAAATTTTTTTATTTTTCTATCTGACCATCAGTGCTAATGACTCAATGGGCTTAGGCCGGTCGACGGCTGGTGTCGAGCTGCGGAAGAGGTAGTAGCATGGTGGGGGAAGGCACCGGCGGCTGCCTCCCCTTGACCATTCCGCAACTCGACCCCAGCCGTCAGTAGACCATAACATGGCCTGTAATTCTCAGTGTCAAGCGCAGTAATGATTAGGTCTACTGGCTTCATTTTTTTGTGTGAATGTGTTTCACGTGCTGAATGCGAGTTAAAACATTGCAGGGTGTCTAGTTCCGACTTCCGATGAAATTTCCGCTTTTGCCGTCAGATTTTGAAATTTTCCCGTTATAAATATTTCGAAATATTTATTTATTAATATATAATAAATTTCGTAATATAAATATTTTGACATGGGCATAAATATTTTTTAATGAATTTCAGAGAGACTCGCGAAGATAAAATTTTCAAAATAATTTGTTTAAACAAATTGTGTGAACAATTATTGCTAAATTTGCATTATATTGCAAAAATCTTTCAAAACAACATAAATTCATAAACCCTAAACTCATAAACCCTAAATCCCACATATGCAAAAACTTTCAACTCTAAAACAGTAAATCAATAATTTCCACTCTTTTGAAATGCTTGCTTGAACTCACAAATCGAAAAACTTCAAATTCTAAAAACAATAATTCGATCATTTTCGCTCTCATTTAGAAACCTCAAACGCATAATCCCTATTGTTTTTGGAACATTTATTCCATACTAATAGGACTAATGACTATTCGATTAAATAAATAATTATAAGGAATTCCTTAATCAAATTGGCGAGATAAAGTACGGATAATTAACAGTAAGGCCTTTATATTGCTAATCAGTGATCTTGAAAAAGTTATTTCTTTCGAAACTTTTCGAGGCCAAATGCATTATAATTGAATATTTATTTTTAGATATTACAGACTCATCATTGGTGGAACAAAAATTGATGTTGTAATAAACCATGAAAAATTGTATAATATTCTGCAAAAGATGGTTTTTCAATAACTTCAAAACTATATTTCATAGCGTATGAGATACAAGATGAAAAATATAAAACTTCAAATCGATAGAGCAGCAAAAGATGTGTTAATAACTGAAGAATAAGAAAAAAATGATTCTGAGTTCCAAGCTCCTAATTCATGAATTTGAGATATAAGAGTTGATAAAATAATTACTAAGAAAAAGAATTGATAAATGAAAAAATGTAAAAAAAAGAAAATGATAAAATTAAACATAAATCATTTTTTTTAAATGTAATACAAATTACATTTACAGAATGAGTGACCAAAGAGCAAAAATAACTTGACTACTAAATCATCAATTTTTTCAGAGGATTTGTTGGTTCAAACAGATCCGTTCAGAACAACTCAATCAATACTAAGAAAAAATTTGTTTATATACAATGAGATTCAAAAATAGCTCCTATTCAAAGATACAATTTGTTTTGAATTGAAAATTAATCTAGAAAAAATAATTTGTTCAACGATTTTTTTGCAAACTAAAGGCAAACTTGGAATTAGCGCACGAAAAAACCGATTTAGATAACATATGTTGTATTTGTATTATTATTCATTTTCTTATAAGCACTAAAAATATTATTAGTATTCCATTTAGATAATGCAAGATTAATTTTTCAGTCATATGGTCATTTAGTCAAAATTGAAATTAGCAATAATTCATACAAACTAATTGTTTAAACAAATTTATGTTGCAAAACTAACAGCAAATCAAAAATCAGCTATTCCTCAAACTCCTTAAATTCTATATAATTTATCTAGTTATGACTAAAAAACTTTTAATAATGAAAGGGTTATACATATTATAGGTTTTAAAAGAAGATTTGAATAAAAATCCCGTTTATTTCCCACTTTTTCCCGCTAGAAGAAAATTTTCCGCTCTTTTCCCGTTTTGCTAGACACCCTGTATTGCGAACCCTGGTGACAATACTCATTCAGACGTATGCAGTCTTTACAGTAAAAGTAGTATACCGAAGAAGAAATATTTCCGAATTATGATAGAAAACTTGTTTACATTGTTTCTTGCAAATTCATCCTTTTTTAGTTAAAAAATCAACTTCTTCTTTAAAATTTAAACTTGCTTGTTGAAAATCAAATTCTTTGGGTAAAGTTGTATTATTTGGATTCAAAATTCACCTCTGGTTGAAATTGTTACTACTTTGTTAAAAATAAATATTTTCTTTTTTCGATGAAAATTCAAGTATTAAGTTGAACATTGATTTTTTTTTTAATTAAACAATTTCTTTGAGAATTTATATACTCTGTGGACATTTCCTCTTTTTTGGGTTCAAAATTCATCTTCATGCTTAAAAAACATCTATTCCCGTTGAAGATTCTCAACTATACCTGAGATTCAATTATTTCGGTAAAACTTCACACACCTTGTTTAAAAATCGATTTTTTGATAGGAAATGATCTTTTCCTTCGGTAGTTAATATTCTTTGAAAATTCTCCTTCACGGTGAGCTAAAATCTTATGTCGGATTACAATTAATTTTTTTGAGCCAAAAATGTCACTATTCCATTTTTGTTTGGAGATTTTTATCTTTATAGTTAAAATTTCAACCATTTTCTTAAAAAGTTGTATTTTTCGGTTGAGAATCTATTTTGTTCGAAAATTGAAACATTCTACTCAAAGGTTCATCATTTCAGTTGAAAATTCGCCTTTCTCGTTGAAAATCCAACTAATTCAGTTAAACATTTACGATTTCATTTTATTCTTCATAATTTTGGTAAAAATATAATAATTTGTTTGAAAGTTAGTTTTCTTTGTTATCAGTAATTTTTTTCACTGAAAATTTAACATTTTCCAATCGAAAATTCCATAACTTCAATTGAAAATATATTTGTTTCGTCAAACATCTATTTTTTTCAGTTTAAAATTTGAGTATTCGAATTCTCGTTGACAATTCATCTTTTTCAATAAAAGTCAATTTATCTATTCGGAAACTCATCTCTTTCCGTTGAAGATTGTTTGTTCTAGTATAAAAATTTGATGCTTGGTTTTTTAAACTAAAAATGTTGCTGTTCCATGTTTTGGTTGAAAATAATTATTCTTTGAGTTCAAAATTGGACTATTTTGTTGAAACGTTGTATATTTTTCTTAGAAAATTATTCTCTCTATTTAAAAATTATTCTGCTTGTTTGAATATTCACCTTCATGGTAAAAAATTGAAGTGCTCTAGTTAAATATTTATCTTTTTATTTGGAAATTCATCTTCTTGATCAATAAATGAACTATTTTGTTAAAAATAAGTTTTTTTTGCTATCTTAAATTGATTCTTCTTAATTGTTAGTATAACTGTTCCAATTTTTGTAAAAAAAAAGAAATGATTTTCTTATTGTTGACAATTCTAGTAGTCTTTCAAAAATATATTTATTTTGCAATGTTTGATCTGTTGCGATAAAGGATATTCAGAATGAAAGTGATTAATAAAAATAAATGATTTTAAATGAAGAGAATACTTCAAGCAGATTTTAGAGTAGAAGTAAAGCATTTCGAATAAGAAATATTTCTGAATCATAGTTGGAAACTTTTCACATTTTTCATTGCGGATTCATCCTGTTTTAGTTCAAAAATACACTACTTGGTTGAAAGTTAAATTTTTTTGTTGGAAATCACACTTTTTTCTTGAAGGTGCATTATTTCAACTTAAAATTCGTCTCTGATTGAAAATGTAACTACTTTGTTAAAAACCAATTCATCCGTTTCTAGTGAAGATTCAAGCATTCAGTTGAACATTGATTCTTGAATTTAAAAATTGAACTATTTCTTTGAGAATTTATTTCCTTTCTTGAAAATTCGCCACTTTCGTAGAAAATTAATCTTTATATTTGAAAATTCACCATAATTAATTTCTCTGTCTAACTGGAAATTTAACTGTTTCAGCCTTAGTAGAAAATGATCTTTTAATGTTCAGAATTAAACTATTTGGATGAAAATTCGTCTTTATGGATTGACTGATTAGTCCGTTGAAAATTCACATATTTTTTTGGAAAATTGATTCTTGGCAGAAAATTATCTTTTTCTCCCAGAGTTACTTTCCTTGTTTGAATTGAAAATTCAAGTATTTCGCTGAACATTTACTCGTTTTTTGAAAAAATGGATTTTTTGCTATGAAATCATCTTCTGCGAAAGTTTCTTTTTTTGTTCGAAAATTCTTCTTTACAGTTAACAATCCAAGTTAAACAGTTAAATATTTTTTTTTTAGTCGAAAATTCATCTGGTTGAAAACTCTCATGTTTGGTACAAAATTAATTTTCAAGCCAAAAATGTACCTATCCTATTTTTGGTTGAAAATAATTATCTCTTTATTTCGAAATTCAACCATTGGTTGAAAAGTAATTTTTAGTCAAAATTTCAACTATTTTAGTGAATTTTTTGTGTTAAGAAATTTTATTCAACTGAAAGTTTAACTTATTCTAATAGAAAATTCCATAGTTGGAGTTAAAAATTTAGTTGTTTGGTTACATTCACAATTTGAGTATTTAAATTTTGGTTGGACATAATTTATCTTTTTTACTCAAAATTAATTCATCTGTTAGAAAGTTTAACTCTGTCAGTTGATGATTCTTTTTTTTTTGGTTAAAAAATTTAATGTTTGGTATGAAATTGGGTTTTTACATTAAAAATTTTACTGTTCTATTTTCGGTTGGAAAAAATAATTTTTCCAGTTCAGAATTCAACTGTTTTGTTAAAACATTGTATTTTTTTGTAGAAAACTAATTTTTCTATTTGAAAATTGATCTCCTTGTTTGATTATTTACCTTCATGGTTGAAAATTGAAGTTCTCTAGTTAGATATTTATCATTTTATTTGAAAATTCATCTTCTTGGTTTGCAATTCAAACTGTTCCAGTTGAAGATTCATAATGTTATTTGGAAATTCATCACTTTGGTTGAAAGAACTATTTTTTTTGAAATCCTTTTTCTTTCTGTTATCGCAGATTGATTTTTTCAATTCAAGTTTAACTGTTCCAACTTTTGTAAAAAATGATATTTTTTTGGTAGAAAAATGTAGTATTTTTTCAAAATTAATTTATTTTGCAATCCTTGATCTGTTTTGTTAAAGGATGTGTAGATTTAATGTCATAAATTGAAATAAATGTTTGCGTTTTGCGCCAAATACCAATGCAAGTTTAAATGCCCAATAAGAGAAAAGGAATTAATGTTTAATATTTTTTAGGAGGATTATGAAGAAGAGGCGACACCCAGCAAACAACCGAAAATCGCACCTCCTCGGCCAGCTCAGGAGAAAGAAGAGAGATTGTAAGTTTTTAATGTTATACAATAAGAATCTCTGGAAAATTAGAAACTACAAATTTGAAAGTACACTTGAAAATGTACAATTTTTTTATTTTTCAGACCCTGTATTTTAATTTTTGACTCGCTGGCAGGAGCCAGTCGGAGTCGAGTCGTCGCCACATTACGCGACTATCTTTCCTGTGAGCACAAAGCGAAACATAAAGGTACTGAGAAAGTCTTTTCTAAAGATACGATAAAGGGTGCTTGTCCGAAAGTTCCACAACAATCAAATTTCACGGACTGTGGAGTCTATGTTCTCCAATATGTGGAAAGCTTTTTCAAGGTAAGAATCTTTTTCAAATTCCTATTTTTATGAATTCATAAATTGAAATTTAATTTCTCTTTCTATAAATTCATCATTGTTCTCTTTTTCAGGATCCTGTTAAGAATTACACGCTGCCGATAAAAACGTTGAAGACCTGGTTCGAGGAAATCGTAGTAACTAGGAAAAGGGAAGAAATTTCAAATTTGTTGAAAGAGTTGATGAAGAGGACGAACGGCGGTCACAATATCAGTCTACCCAGTCTGATTTTTCCAACACAGGATGGAAAATTGAAACCTAAGCCTGAGCCGGAAAAGTCAAAAAAAGAAGAAGGAAAGAAAACGAAGACGGAAGTAGAAAGTAAGCCAAGCTCAACAGCGACGACACCGACAGAAAATTCGGAATCTCCTGAACAAAAAGTTTTGCCGGAAGTTACGAGCAAGACTATGCAAATCATTCCCTATTCTTCAACGTCGTCTTCGAGTTGCAGTTCGACAGAGGGAAATCTACCAGATATGTCTATCGAAGCCATTCCTCCTGTTAGGTGATTATTAAATTTTTTTTTATATTGTAATTAATTTAAACAGAGTTTACGATCCTGAAGTGAATATGAAAATTTACGTATCGGAAAACTGTATTCTGAGAAAATTAGTATAATTTGAAAGCCAAGTAGACATTCGACTTGGAACCAAGTCTTTTGCAAGGCAAAAATGACTAAAGAAATACAACAGGCGATACACAGTGTTATAACAATAAAAAGTTTAGGAAAAACTTTTTAGTATATTTGAGTAAAAATTTCTTGGTTCAATGATACTAAAAAAAGGAAATCACTGATATTTCGTTAGGAATCAGAGACATTAGGGGTAGTCCAACGCAAGGCTGGCGCGCTTCTCCTCTCTTCCCCTTCTCCTTTCTTCCCCTTCTCCGAGCGCTTCTTCGAGAATTCTCTTCTCGTTTCCCCTTTCCGCATCGCGCTCACCGCATAAACGCATTCAAGGTGGTGAGAGAGAGGATTGATGAGTGACAGTTATTTACACCGTTGCTCACGCGTTGAACACCTCTGCATTGGTAAATACTTACGTTTGTTAAAGAACCGAAATTATGTTAAAATTTTCAAAAATCGACCGGGAATTCAATTGAAAACCGGGAATTTACTTGACTCAACCTAGACTATCCAAAATTCTACCCAAAAAAAATGACAAATGACCGCTTTCTTTTTATGTATGAAAAAGATATTTTATCATTTGATTTGAAGAATGTAACGTTCCTTTAATCTGATTCTCAAAATATTTGAATGTATCTATACGTCATGAGAGGAAGAATTTTTTTCCATTATAAGAAAATAGTTTTGCAAATTTGTTGCTCTGTGAAATTTTTTAGCTGACTCAAATTTGATGATCGATAGGGAATTTCAGAAAATAATTATAGTTTTATTTCAGGACAGGGAGTTTCAGTGAAGAAGTAAAATTTCACTTGGAACAGGGAATTTTTTACATGGAACGGGAACTTTTTTAAAACTAATTATAATTCGCATTCAGAAGAGAGGAATTGTTAAACATTGTTCCTTCAATTATGGAAAATTTTCCTTCTTTGTATTCATCGTTGAAACCCATCTTTATGGTTAAAAATCAATTACTTCAACTGAAAATTTAACTGTTTCATTTTTGTGGAAAATTGATCTTTTCTAGTTCAAAATTTGACATTCCGATGAAAATTTGTCTTTTTGAATTGAAAATTCAATTCTTCCACTGAAACTTCACATATTTTGTTGAAAAATCGATTTTTTTTTGAAAATATATTTTTCTTCGTAAGTTGATATTCTTCTTCAAAAATTCTTATTTACGGTTAACAATACAATTTACGCAGTCAAACATTCTTTATTTTATTCGAACATTCATGTAGTTGAAAATTCTTATGTTTAATTTTAAATTATTTTTCAAGGTAAAAATGTCATTATTCCATTTTTGTTAAAAAATTTTTATTTTTATGGTTCGGATTTCAACCATTCTGTTAAAAAATAGGATTTTTTTGGTTGAAACTTGTATTTTTCGGTTAAAAATTAATTTTTTGGCAAAAATTGATCTATTTTTCTGAGTTAAATGTTTATCATTTCAGTTAAACATTCATCTTTCTGGTTTAAAATTCAACTACTTCAGTTGAACATCTACAATTTCATTTGATTCTTCATCATTTTGTGCATGAATGTGATCACTTGTTTGACATTCAATTCCATAGTTCCCTTTAAAAATCTATTTGTTTGGTTCAACATTCATTTTTTCTCAATTTAAAATTTGAGTAATCAAATTTTCGTTTATCAATCTTTTTCAGTAAGTTATTTATCTGTTTGAAAACTCGACTCCTTCGGTTGAAGATTCTTCTTTTTTAAACACTTATGCTTTTTTAAAATTAGTTTTTAATTCAAAAATGCTACTGTTTCATTTTTGGTTGAAAATAATTATTTTTTGACTTTGAAATTTGACTATTTTGTTGAAGCATTATATTTTTTCTTAGAAAATGATTCTCTATTTTTGTAAATTAATCTTCTTGTTTGAATATTCACCTTCGTGGTTGGGAAATGAAGTGCTCCAGTTAAATATTTATCTTTGTAGTTGAAAATTCCTCTTCTTGTTTTGAAATTGAAATTTTCTGGTTGAAGATTTTTGTTATCGGGAATTGATTTTTTCAATTGTAAGTTTAACTGTTACAATCTTTGCAAGAAAATATTTTTTTGTTGAAAATTAGAGTATTCTTTTCAAAATTCATTTATTTGCAATGTTTGATTTGTTGTGTTAAAGGATGTTTAGAATGGACATCAGAGCCGGACCTAGAGTTAAAGGGGCCCCGGGGCAAGACTAAGTTCGGGGCCCTATTTCTCTATTGAATTTGTCAACTCAATCTTCTCCAATTTTTATTTTTAAAAAAGAAACAAGATATTATTTCTATCCATAAATAAGTTCTTTCATTTGTTTTACACATTTTTCACATTATATTGAAACATCAGACATTATAAAATCATCTATCATGCAAAGTAGTAACATATTCTTAGCTTTAATATTAAACAGCACTTTCATCCCTTACATTACAAAATTATGAATTAAATAAAGATTGATGAGATATTCGGGTAATCATTATAAATTACCTTTAATTTGCTGATGTTCATGTTCAATGACTTTATCGAAATCAGTTGGGCGCGCTCTTAGATTTTCGATTGATAACAATGATAAGTTGTTCAGCTTTTCTTGTTGCATCGAACTCCGCAAGTAACTTTTAATTAATTTTAATTTGGAAAACGATCGTTCAGATTTTTCCGTAGAGACTGGGACTGTCAGAAACATGAGAAGGTCTGTACAAACATCTGGGTAGCTAGATGACAGTAACGCATTTTCAATTATTTATCAAAAAATGAGCTAGCTCTTTTACGTCTTTCATTGAACCGAGTTTTTCTGGAAAAGAAGATTTACCTGAAAGAAGTTGAGTGCTGAAAGAATATGATACATCATCTGAAAATGTTCTGGAGAACTCGTCAGCTTTTTGTTCTTTTGAATTCATAACGCAGCGTTTTTCTCATTTGATTTTTTTGTTTCCAATATTATCTGGCTCGAACTTCTAAGTATATCACAAAACCTCTTTTTAAAAGCATAAAGCGGGTCATACCTTCCGAATAACGAGTTGGATTGAAAGTTTTCAAAGTCGGTGCAGTACCTTCATAAAAGTTTTGAAGTTGTCCCCTTCGACTTATGCTGTGACCGAAAAACTCATATACAGACACTGTTTCAAAAAACCCTTCGATCTCTCTATTACACGGTTTTTGCAACTTCGTCAATTTTTCTTTGTTTCCCACGCCTTTTTTGGGCGACGCTTTGATAACTTCGTTTTTTTTTTTGGAATATTCATAGAAGGTTTGTTCGGACATGTATATCCGAAAAGAGGGTATCTTCGAAAAAAGGCTCCATAAAATGATTAATTCTTTACGCTTATAAAATCTCAACTTCTAACTATAAAGTTTTTTCTCTAAGCGCAAGATTTGTACAGACTCTTATAGGTTTAGAGGTAATTTTATTGAACAGATTTTCAACCTAAGCATTTTTTATTATAAATAAGTAAATCAATCAGTTAATAAATTTTTACATAAAGAAGAACAATGAGACATTGCTAAAAATGCTTGTACTTCGAAAAAAAATTTCTGTTTTGTCCTTTGCTTGAGGGGCTCCCCGCACCCGGGGACCCCGGGGCATTGCCCCGGTTGCCCCAGTGTAGTTCCGTCCCTGATGAACATCATGAATAAAAATTAACGTTTGCGTTTTTGCGACAAGTATAAATATTTGGTTCTAGGTGCCCGGGAAAATTGAAAGATTGAATTGAAAAATCTGTTCCGCAATTTACTTGCTTCGAAACTATTTCGTAAGCCTCATGGCTAGTTGCATTCCAAATTTTGGTCACTAATTTACAAAAATGTAATCAGAGCAGTGTGATCTCTAGGATACTTTCCTGTAAGTAATGTTCAGAATAAAAAAGATCAACATTGCTTTTTGTGAATACACAGGGATCGCGCGACTCGTCTAAGCAAGAAACGTTCTTCCTGGAATGTCGCTCGTGGACGGGACGGTTCGAGGGGTTTGATGAGAGGCACTCGCCACGCCCCATTCTTGGCGGGTACAAAGCATGTTTACGTCAAAACGCTCGCGAAAGGAGGCCAAGGCCGTTTGATAGCAATGCCCGAGGCTGGACTTGTTGCGCGATTCCAGTGTAATCGAATGATTTAAAATTGATACCTTGCCCCTAGAAAGGGGTGGTTGACCTGGCTGCAGTCAAAGATTCCGGGACTGTAGAGTAGGAGAGGGGAGATGCTTATTAGCCACTTTTTTCATATTATGAATCTTTGGCCTAATAAGGAAAGATGATTTCAGATTTCACTTTGTTTAGACTGAGAAATTTCGGAGATCAATTCACCATTTGAAATTCAAGTTTCCCGTTTTTACAATTCCAGTTTTGTTTAGTAGTAAGTAGATTGAATTTCACAATGTATAAGTACGCGATATTATATTCATTAAATAAAACTTAATCAGAATTACGAAAAATTTCTTGAGCACTTTTGGAATTTTTGTTAAATTGCCGTGCAAAATTTATGCTCATTAGATTTAAAAAAGAAGGTTAAGGAGCAGTGGGGAAGTAAAATTTTGTTGCCGGGGGGCTCTTGTCGGGATGTGGGTGCCATGATTGATACTATAACTTTTATAACGTATGTTTTTGAATGAGATCGTTTTTTGAGGTTATTCACATATAGATATATTTCTTTCGATGATGATTTTATGTTAACTACATTGGAAAAGTAGTTTCATTTTTATTGAAAATTTTCACTCAAATTCTCGACTTTCATAATCATTTTTAAATCTACAAGAATCAGGGGCGTATCCAGAAAAGTATTTCGGGGGGGGGGGGGGGGGTCCAAAAGGGGTAAGAAAAGAACCCCTAATGCCCATCTTAACCGCGCTAACCTGAAACGTATAGGGGCAAAAATTTCGGGGG
>WSXT02041070.1:0-27996 GCA_011762715.2 Neuroterus valhalla | reverse complement strand
GCATGAAACTCACCCAATGAATTGCGTACAGTCATTGAAACCATCCACACATGTGTCGAATATTTTATTTTTGAATACACAATTTTTTGTTAGAAGGGATGATTGTTTGAGGATCGGACGAAGAGCAATTTATTAGGTATGTATTCAACTATGTTGATGTAAATTTTTATTGGAAAATATTGGAAATTCACTTAGTTATCCAAATAATTGTAACGACATAGGAAAAAATTAAATGATCTGCTGGCAGCGATACAGCCATAAAATATTATCTGATATCAGAAAACCAAAAATCTTATTAATCTGCATAATAGTGGCTATCGTTGTACGTAGCTGATTTTCAAAATTCTGAAAATTAGTATTTTTTGAGACATTTTGAAAATAAAAAAAAATGTCAAAAGCACACAAAAAAATTTTAATCGCCACCATTTGTGAAAAAAATTATTTTGAAAAAACGGCTTCGTGCAACGATAGTCACTATCGTGCAGATTATTAATATTCTCTGTTTTTTCATTTTGGATATAATTCATTGCTGTATCCCTGCCACCAGATGGCGTCATTTTTTTTTAAGTCGTTACAAATATTTGGATAACTTTGTGAGATTCCAATATTTTTCAATAAGAATATACGTCATCATAGTTGAATACATACCTTATAAATTTCTTTCTATCCGATCCTCAAATAATCATCCCTTCTTACAAAAAAAATTGACTCGGCTATTTTCAGACCCGTCACAGTATGGCGTTCCCCCAAGGTAATTTATGGTGAGTTACAATATTTTATTATGAAATTACCATAAATTAGCCCGAAAACGTTAATTAAAGTTGATTATCATTCCGTTTTCCATTTTTTTATGCAACTTGGCCGCCATTTTGTGTCCGCTATTCTGAATTCTGGAAAACAAATATCATTTTCGAATTCAGCGATCCTGAAAACGTAAATTAAAGTTGATTATCATTTATTTATCCAGACTTTATTTTTTCATGCAATTTTACCGCCATTTTGTGTCCGCTATTCTGAATTCTGAAAAACTAATATCATTTCCGAACTCAGCGACCCCGAAAACGTTAATAAAATTCGATTCTTATCCCATACTCCATTCTTTTATGCGAATCGGCCGCCATTTTGTTTACGCCATTCTGAATTTTGAAAAACAAATATCATTTTCGAATTAAGCGACCCGGAAACGTAAATACAAGTTGATTTTCATTCGATCCAGGCCCTATTTTTGTATGCAAGTCAACCGCTATTTTGTGTCCGCCATATTGAATTTTGAAAAAAAAAATCATTTTCAAATTTAGCGACCCCAAAAACTTCCGGATATGTAACTTTAAATACGATTATTACGTGTTTAGGGGTTTTGACCGGAAATTTGGGATTTTGAACCACTGTGCAGCGGTAGAGAAATTAAATTTATAAGACTTCAAACTTTCCAGGCATCCGGCTTATTCCGTGATTGACAAAGAACAAACCGGGATCACTCGAGATAAAGTGTATAAATAAAAATGAATATAAATGAAATATCTTATTCACTCTTCCTTTGACGGACAAAAAACATTGTTTTAACTTTGCTTGTCGTGCGATTCATACAACGTTTAATTTTATATTGAAAAAAAACCTATTTTACAGAATGAAGAAAATTTCCAGACATCTATTTTGGTCATAAACAACCTGTGGACTGTGGCAACCATTGGCTTACTATTCGATAAATTCAAATACGCGAGTGTATTAGAACTTACTCGTTGCATACTTTATATGATATTCTTCAGAAATAATATAGATCCAATATCAAATTCGTTCATTTTGTACACATATCTTGCATCATGCTTCATTTGGATTTTGTACATCATAAGAAATGTAAAATTCTTCTCCAAGTCTGAAGAAAGTTAACACTTTTATGGTCCATTTCAACAAGTATTTCAAAATATTCAACTAAATTGAAGTTTGCAATATCTATAGTTTGTAATCGTTCAGCAATATCAAAATGCAGAAGAGTATCGCAACATCGTGTTATAGCAAAACCTTGTATTGGCTTCAGTATGTAAGTTTAGGCTTCAGATCGTAATAGGATCCTAAAAAATAATTTTCGTCTACGAAAAGGTTTGGAGCTGATAAATAATGTATAATGAAGAAACGCTTCAGCCATAATTCAAGAACTTCTGATGTACGATGTCCGCTGAAACATAATATCGTCATTAAATAAAGGCAGGGAACTGATTCACAAAATCACAACACATCATAGGTACTATAGGTACCTTCTCTAATTTAATACGTAAGTTGTAGAACATTTTTCACTTTCTTCATCCCATTTGATTTGGATTCTGAGAACATCTTATAAGATTGTAATGAAAACCAAAATATATTTATTTTCGAACTATTCGTCTAGTCATTCTTGTAACCAACTCTCTAGCTCCCAATTCAAAAATCCTAAAAACCAACGATCATTGATTGCATAAATTATTAATTTAATAAATCACATGCATAGGTATCATTCGAATAAAGTAGACTGGGTTTTGAAATCTTTATAAAACATGTTGTTTTAATACGTTACTATTATAATACAAGTCGAACATACAAATAGCACTTAAAATATTATTCATAAATGCAACTGAGAACATACAAGGTATGTTTAAAATCGATAAGCGAGGGATTATTTTTATTTTTAAGCCATATAATAATAATTATTTGTTTATGCCTTCTCTCCCTGTTACATAATATTTGAACAGACAAGTCCTATATTTCCTTATCGAATCGCGCGACAATTCTAAATTACGTTTTACAACTAACATATGATGTCACCCTCCATTGCGCGGCTTTTATTCAAAAATGTGCAAAGATACAGTTGCACTTCATCTTATGCGAATATTATTAATAAACATCTTTTCAAATGATTACAATTTTGGCACCGTGGAAACGGAAATATTATTATCTTTCCACTATTTTTGATAAATATTTAATTTCGGTTAACGACTATGCAATCAGTCATTCTACTCCATCAATTCTGAATTACACCTTTTAATAATTAGACCCTTCTCTTAATATTTTGGATAAAGTCTGTATTCGAAGTGGAAAATTGGCTGATTTGATTGATTTTCGTGCGAATGTTTTTTTGTTTTTAATCGAGCATTCGAAAAAATCGTTTTACATGGAAAGTATTGGAATCAGACAATTTTATCATTCTGAATAGTGACTTCAATCGAAACTGTCGGAATATCCTTATTATCCAACAAATATGAAATTCTAGAATTGATGAAATAAAATTGGGCAAACCAATTTTGAAATAAGAGCCTTATTCCGTCGACCTTAATATTGCCGAAAATATATATCTTTCTTTTTTTGAGTTTTATTACTCAATGATAAAACCGTCCAATGAAATACTTTTTGTACACATAGTTAAAAGATAAATACCATTATTTTGCTGTATTATTCTGATCAGCATGGTTGTAATATAATTATGACTTGATACTTGTTCTTATTTATTTGAATCAATAGTCAGCAGTTGTTTTCCATTAGAATGAAGTACTTTTCCATAATTGAGGACGTTCAAACCGGTCCCTAACCTCAAAACTGAATTGCCTCATTTCACTTAAAGAACTCTAGAATTACATATTATTTGCTAGAAAATTAGGGCCTAATCTGTTTTTGAGTAAAGTTTGTATTAGGGGTGAAAAAGTGGCTCATTCGAATAATTTGAAAGCAAAACGAGTTTTTTTAATTATCATTTGCGCTTTTGGAAAAATCGTTTTCATAGAAATTGATGGAATCATCTATTTTTTCACTCCCAATACAGACTTTATTCAGGACACCAGTGTTCCGTAATTATCTATAGATGATGTAATTCCTAAATTTATGGAGTAAATGAGGTAATTGAATTTTTAGTTCTGGGCATGGTTCTAACGTCCTTATACGGATACCTAATTTGTTGTAGTTCTTTTTTGTAAAATTCAAAGTTTTTTTTATATATCACAATGCGGTAGAGGGTTAGGCATATTCGCAACAAAAACATCTTACAATTAGTGCGATAAATAATGACAAATGTAATAAAAACAGATATATCAATCATACACGAGCTCTTTTTCACGTTACATACTTCTAATCGATCCTGTCTCACATGTAAAGCTTCTTGAATTATTATGCTATTTTTATCGAATCGTGCCTCGTGGATTAAACCGGTCCATTACCTGAAACAATTCATTTTTCTTTAGCGCTCTTAAAAATGGAAAGAAACAAATTATCCCAATTTAATTCCTGATTACCTGAATTTCAGAACTGGGTCTCAAATGTAGGCAAATTTTACTTAAACTCAGATTAGTTATTCGAATCCCGAAACTCAGATTTTAACCTTTTCAAAATCAGACAAATTTTTGCTGGATTTAAGTTTATATCTGAACTCTTCTCAATTTGGGAATCGATTCTCCATATTCATCCGTTGACAGTTGTTGAATTGAGACCAATTAAAAACTGTTATATCTAGAAATTCAGTAAAATTTTTCTGATTATAAGACATGATTTCGGAATTCAGATAATGAGGTACTCAATAGAAACTGAATTGTTCACACGTATTTTTTAAAGAAGGAAAGCCACTATGTTTTTGGGAATATCATATTGGAAACTGTTCAGGATCATATTCAGGATTACTGGTCTTATTTGAAACTCAATTCTCGAATTCAGTAATCCTAAATAAAGTCAAGTAAAAAATTGTTTGAACTCAAAAATCTGTGAAGTTCGTGAAATCGAAGCAACATTTATCTGATTTCAAGTCAAACTTGCCTTAATTTAAGATTGTATTCGAAAATTCTGTTATTGACGTCTTAAATTTGGACCAATAAAATTTTTTTGAGAAAAATGAATAAACTGTTTAATTTATCTCCGTTGAACGGAATTTAATTACGATTTTTTAAAGAGAAGATATAAAAAATTCTTTTTCAAATCTCATAAGTTCCATACTGAGATTTCATTGTATGACTAATTATTTGACAAAACACTATCAGCGAATGATGCATTGTTTATTAAGATCAAGTGAGCTTGCACGAAAGGTTTCGTAGTCTATAAATTCGCCAATAAAGTATTTATTGAAAACCCTAAAAAATGGATATTTGCATACCTTTCATCCGAAACAAAATGATTTAATAAACATTTCATTACACAAACATGTTTTTTCTTCCTTTCTTGTCTAGTTTCCTTGAAAACAGGTCACCATTGGCGAATAACGACTTAGCCAACTAATAGTCATCTAATGGACTCTCAGTAGAAAATTCTCGTAATTAAAAAAAACTCCAACCTGATCATCTCCTTGTTAATTCTGTTCGGAAACTTACCCATAATACACTGGACTCTCTAAGTTCCACTAGCCGATGTCGATTTCGTTTTTTCAGTACTTGATTTTGATGAAGCTTGTCTTAAAGAATCATCAATTGCACTTTCTTTCGGGCGGTTGCTATTGCTGTCACTAACTTTAAATTTTTTTTTCAGATTCTAAAAGTTCATGCGCAGGAATGTCAAGGGAATCTGAAGATATCCTTCTCTCTCCATGATAACGATCACCCGAATCCACCATCACTTCCCTCGGATCTCTCACGTTATTCAATGAGTCTGAACTCAGTGACGGAAAATCCAGTGTTGTTTTCAATTCCAAAGAATCGGAACTTCTACACATCAAATGATACTTCTTTTCAGCATTATCTTCCAGTTCTAAAGAATCTGTACTCGTCTCCATAATGTTTGCTTCCTTTGTCTGAACAACATCGGCGGGAACAAATTCAACAGGAAAAACATCAGCAGGAAGAACATCAGCAGAAACAACATTAGGAAGAACAAAATCAGCAGAAACAACTTCTCCAACTTTTTCCGCTTCAATTTGTGAAATATCTTCTGTTGTATCATCCTGTCTCTCCAGTTTTTCTACATTCGCTTGTGCGATACGAATAATCTCATCGATTTCTTTAATCCTTTTTTCATAATCATCTGAACCAGAAGTACTCTGATTCATCGAACCAGCTGCACTCATATCAGCCTTGGCCTTCGCTAAACTCTCCAATTTAAACTTATTTTCTGGACTCTCATGATCCAATAAATCCTCTTCCTCCCGAGCTCTCAACTCCATCAAATGAGTTTCTGTGCAAGCTTTCTCCAAGCCCTCGAAATCCTTTAATGATGACAAAGATACATCATCACCATGACCTGATCGACTTGCATATCTTCTTGGGAGACTTCCATTACTCCCAGAATCTTGGGAACCACTGCTGAATTTCTTAGAGCCCTCTAAAATAGCGCTCTCTAAGTGCTCGAATTCCTGAAGAGAACTTAGGGAGATATTATCATGATCAGGCCTGGTGAAAAATTTCTTCCCAAGCAACGTATCGTAGTCAGGAGTGCTTCCAAAACTGCCTCTCATGCTTCCAACACTTCCAATCGACTCTTTATGACTGCCCATACTACCGAACCTGCTTCCTGCTTCAAAATCAGCGATTTCTTCTTCTTTAATGTCTTCCAAAGGTCCTCGTTCATACTCAATGTCGTACAATCTTGCATCGTTCTGAAACTGCATTTCAATCCACTTCTTGCCCCCTTCGTATTGCTCTTCATCAGAATAAGATTGAGAATATTGCTCATCATTAGAAGCTTGAGGTGGACTTTCTTCCGACTCGAAATCAAATAATTCGTTGTTCTTCGAAACTTCCTTCGATACCTCATCCTTTTTATTCGTTATGAGATTTTCCACATCCCTATCATAATTCTTGGCACATGTCATCATCGAGCTGATTCTTATGCTTTTTCCTTCAGAGTCAAACTCCTCAGCCTCCCTCGCGACTTCTTCAATCACCACAAAATCGTCTATGATATCTGGCTTATCAACCAATTCGAAGGAATCACTATCTGGAGAATTTCTATCATGCGAGTCCTTTTCAACAACTGTTTCAACTGATAAGCCAGATGTAGAGGAAGTGGACATGCTTGCTTGTTGGAGCCAAGTTTTTGTTGTCTGCATAGACTCAAGATTTTCATCGTCTGGACCTGTTAAACTCAGTCTCTGATCTAAGGAATCTGGCTCAAATGACGTGACTTCTTCATCAAAATCTTGAACAACTTTTCCAACAGTTTCTTTTGGAATAACCTGTCTCCGATCTAAGGAATCTGGCTCAAATGATGTGGCTTCTTCATCGAATTCTTGAACAATTTCTTCAACAGTTTCTTTTGACATAACCTGTTTACGATCTAAGGAATCTAGTTCAGATGGTGTCGCTCTATAAACAAATTCTTGAACGACTTTTCCAGCACTTTCTCTCGAAATCACCTGAGTCGAAACACTCTGGACGCCATCTTCATCTACTCGAGCAGTCATGATATCCACGGATTCAACAATCCCGGGTTTCACTTCCTTCGTTGATGTAGATGAGTTATAAAACTTGATCCCCTCATCATCAATTCTTCCACCATTTTTTCCGTTTGAGATACCTGAATCTTTAATAATTTCTTTTGTCCTTCCACCCACTTTCTCTTCGGAAGATTTCTCTTCCACAGAAACGGCTTCTTCAGACATCTGTGGGAATATCATCTCCGAAGACCTTTTCATTCTACAGGGAGCATCGGTCTCCAAATTTTCAGCTGTTGTGTCAATAACATCTGAGACTACATCTGGGCAGACTATTTGTAGACCCACCTCGGTTCCAGATAACGGATCTTCATCAAGAACAATTTCCAGATTTTCGTCTATTACATCCTTCTCATCAATCTCTGGCTCAGACGCAATAAGAGTCTCTGATAATTCACTAGTGCTATCTATACTACCTAGTTGTCCCGAACTCAAAGAATTGAGGGACTTGATCGACTCTCGGGAACTCATAGTACTTGCAGCTGTTTGATAATCCTGAGATGTTGGACGGGAGGAGGAATGTTGCAGAGACATCAAAGCGGTTTCATATTCAGAAGCAGTTCCTGATAAAGCTGACTGGAGTACCTCAAAATCAGAAGAGCTTGGTCTGCTACCACTTCCAATTTCATAATCGCAAGACTGATAATTACTTTCGACAGAGCTTTCAGGTTCGCTTTCGGTAATAACTTTCTTTGAAGACCTCGCAGGTTTTTGTTTTCGTCTTGGTGCAGGTTGCGGCGGCTGAAGGGAGAAACTATCATCCTTGTCCACTTCTGAACTCGACCTACTTGCTGGAATTGGTGAGCTAGAGTAAGTTTCTTCAAGACTAACATCACCATGGACTGGAGCTTGAGGTTTTGGTTGATCATTTCCGATAGACTCAGCTGTTAATTTCTCTTCCCTGAAATCCCACGATGGTTCTTCGCTCTTCGTAGAAACATCTCTATTATCTAATTCATCTTCCTTCAGCGTACTTCTCCTCCTGGGTTTGATGATCGGCGATCCAGAAGCTGGGGTGGAATCCTGGTCGGAGCTTTTTTCAGAAGACGGTGCCTTGTACAAAAATGGGAGTTCGTTCGGTATCGACTCAGGTTGGAGTTTAAACTGGAACTCTGAAGGAGAATCTTTGATCTGAAAAACAGTTTCGCTATTTTCACTTAACTCCTCTATTAAATCTTGCTTGGCGGCTTCTAGGGATTCTTTGACCTCTGCTATTTCCTTCTTCACCACTTGATCTAAAACCGTTATGGCATAACGAGCGCTCAGATCAACGTTCTGCAGGTCCTCTTTTCTAATTTTCAAGGCACTGTGGTCATAGTGTGATGACTTGTCTCCTCTCTCTGAGACCCTCTTATGATCTTCAGCAAAAAATCTACCCTTACTGAAATCATCTTTCCCTTTTGATTTTATCTCGCTTTTTTCCTGATGAGTTTTTGTTGGTCCTAATGTTTTTATGCTATCTGAAAAGTCTAGGGGATTGCTTTCTCCAACTGCCTTAGAATCTTCATCTCTTCCATATTTTGACACTGCAAGTTTTTCATCTTTTGACATTTCGTCCAAGAAATCACCAATGGGAGTTGTAGCTTTCCGCTCTCTTTCTAACGTATCAATTAGCTCTTGACAACTAGCTTCAAGTTTATCTTCGACTAAATCCCTCTCTAAATCTCGATCGGTGACTTTGGTGACTGTGAATTTTGATTTGATAATCACAGGCTCTTTAGCGATCAACTCCTTAGCCTCCATTTGAGACTCTGGTACAAATTCTAAGTGTTCATTGTCCTGAGACATAGTCAGATTTTCTTGCTTGATCGTAGACTGGTATTCTTCTAATTCTTTATCAAATACCTGAGATGGTTGCATGGTCTCAGAAATTTCAATTTTCTCGTCCCCTATCATCCAATTAATAGGTTTAATTTCGAGGTCCTTCACTTTTGATCTCGGGGAGATCATTGGAGGACTGTGGATTTCAAAACTGTCTCCTTTTCTTGACATCATACTACCTTCTGTGTAAGATCTAATGGGTGGGAGCTCAGAAGGTAGAGAGAAGTCTATATTCGTTTCTTCTGATACCGTACTGGGACTTTTTGTTAGGTCCCGATCCTCTTCCTGACCGATTTTTTCTAACGAATCAACGGCTGCACTTTCGTGCATCACGGGCACATTGTCGTCATCTTGGATATCTTCCATGTCTTGTATATATTTCAAGTCTTTTAATACTTCTAAATCTTTTATACCCTTCATATCTTTGAGTTCCGAACTTCTGAAATCGTCTATCTCCAATGATGATATGTCCATTGAATCTTGCCTCGATTGGGCCTCGTACTCAGGTTCAAGAATCTCCAAAACCCTCGCCCCAGAAATCTCAGAATAAACTGTTCCTTGTTGAGGATTTTTCGGATCGTGTTCCGATGTCTCTAATTCAAAAAGCACTGGTGGTTTATCAGACACTTCTTCTTGTGGCTTGGAAAGATCAGCTTCCGGTAGATTGGTTTCCACATCCTCTAAATCAAGGGGTTCTGAGATACTACTCGAACTTATAGTCACATGGAAACGAGATGACGAGAGCCCTTCTTTATCCTGAGGATAAGATTCTTCGTCTTTTGTCAAATCTTCGCTGACACTTTCACTTTCATGCGCGTACTCTTTCTCTAGAATTTCTTCCTGAATTGTAGGACCCTCTTCTTCTTTAGCGATCGATTTTCGCATAATTTCTTCGAATTTTTTCGTCAAATCATCAGCCAATTGGTCATCAGAACCCTCAGACTCAATAATTTCACGATCTTCGAGTTCCTTCTTCAAACTATCGGATGAGATAGATCTTTTTTCTAGTTCATTTTCTATCGACTGAACAAGGCTCTCAGCAATATTCCTTGCTTCAAGCTTTGTCACCGGCGGATCATGAGAAGGAGTCACATCTTTGAAAATACTCTTGGCATCAAAAGATTTTGATTCTTCTCTGCGGAAATTTTCATCCGCAGTCATTTGAACAATGTCTTCCTTTGATTGAAGCAAGTCTCTCTCAATCATCATGGCAACATCAACATTACTTTCTTTAAGTTTCCTTGCACCTTCCACCTCTGTTACTATCTTATCTTTATCTTCAAACAGCCTGCTCTTCTGTTTTTCTCTGCTTTGAATTGTGGCTTGAGAAGCTGAAGCATCAATAACCTGTTTATCAGCAGTTACACTTATCGAAGTTTTCTGTAGAGCTGTCTTGTCGAACTCCTTGATTTTGCTTTCTCTTTCTTCTATCACTTCATCCGGGGATTGTGTCTTCACGATTGACTCTGAAATATTTTTTTTTTCGACATATTCCCTCTCTTCCTCAACCAGAAATTTATCACTACCTTTCGAAATTTCTGAGGACTTTGTTTCCGTCTTCTCTCGTGTGGTTGAAGCCTCGTGCTCAGTTCTTGATGTGACCATAGCAGGTCCAACTGTCGACGCACTCATCTCTTCAAACATCTTTATCGCATCTTGGGGATGTCCCGTGAAAATTTTCGAGAAAATTTGAGTTTCGCTTCTCCTATTTGATGTTGTGACTTCTTCCCTTGTCTTTTGCTCGAGACGAATGTAATCTTTTACTTCCTTTATCTCCTTTTCTTGAACTCGCTTCGGAATTCGAGACTCAAATTCTTTCTTTTTTTCAGGCTCGACTGCTTTTTCTTTATCTGTATCTCCGGGACTTTTGACAGGTAAAGTTTTCTTATCTTCTTTCGGAGACTTTTCAGCTTTCATCGAAACCGGTATTCTTGATTCGAATTCTTTTTTGATTTGCTTGAATTCATTCTCCTGTTTCTTTATTGTTTTAATTTCCAGCAAAGTTGACATATCTTTTTCTTGTGCTAGAGGGTAATCTTGTTTAAACGACTCCTGTCCGTTCACATCCTTCTGAATCTTCTTTCTTTCACTTGTTTCAGGAATTGATTCAGATTCTTTCTCAATTTTCTCTTCAACTAAATTTTCAACCTCAGTTTTAGAAATCTTCCCCTCTTTTTTCTTGCTTTCCTGACTCAACATCCGAACGGGAATTTTGGATTCCATCTTAAAGTCATGGATAAATTCTTTCTCACCCGGTTTCGTTATACCTTCTTCTTTCCTTAGTACTTCCATTTCTTCCTTCTTCGCCATTTCTTCCTTCTGTACTTTTTTGTTCAAACTCTCTTCACGTTCTTTTTGACCCACGATCAAACTTGCCTGAGACGTTCCTTGTTCTTCGAATTTAGGGAGGATCTCCTTTTCATCTTTCTGTTCTCCTTTCCTCATTTGAAGATCCTGCTCCTGTTGAACTTCTTGTTCAAAATGATCTATTTGATCCGAATGATTTTTTTCTGGTTTCAAATCCAATTTGAAGTCCGTTTTATCCAATTTGATATCGGTTCCACTTTTACCTGGACCTTTGCTCTTGTCCTTTTCTTGTAACGATTCCTGAGGTTTTAATGGAATTTTCGTTATGGATAATTCCTTCTGAATTTGTTCCTCGAAGTAGTGTGCCTTCTCTGCCACGGAACACTCCGAGATATCCGGAATATTCATATCCTCCATGGTCTCCGATCTTCCAGATATTGCTCCGGTATCTTCTTCTGAAACTACATTTGGAATATATTCGCTATCACTCTCATTGAAGGTTAGCTGTGAGGTTCTCGAAACCTCAGACTCTGAACGCTGATAACTATCTCGGTTCCTCGTTATATCCTCCCAGAACTTGCGCTTTTCCGAATAAGTTTGCTTTTCTAAAAGTGTCTCGTCTTCCTGGTCATATACTTTATTGGGATAACTAGCATCTACAGATTCTAGGGAATAAGCCGCTTTTTGCACAAGGGGTTCGTGGTTAGTAGCGTCATCTAGAACAACCAAGAATCATAGTTATATTATTTTTATTATGACGAAAAGTTTAATACAGTTTCTTACAATTTTCACCATTCAAACTTCAATATCGCTTTAACAAAGATTGAAACTCCTTGAACACTTTTGAACACAACATTTATATTCAAAATAGTATAACAGTAATCCATCAACAGATAAAATAAAATAGCATTAATTTCGTCTTTTTTCACTCCAAGACTTTGGAAGGGACCGAATTTTATTCAATATTCCTTATTGCTGTCTATAATAATGCTGAAGACGACAGTTGTGTCTGCAAGGAACAGCGCATGCAATATGTATTATTAATTATTGTACATTATTGACACCGTCGAAAATTCACTTTTTTGGCAGAAAATTAAGCTTCTTACAAGAAGAGGTCGCGGAATGCGGGGTGCCGATCCAGATGAGGCTTTGCAGGGTGAAGAAACATAAAGATGCATGAGATGCGCCCAAGCCCAAATACTGAAACCAAGATATCTCGAAAACTAAGGCCCATTTTGCCAAACGGAAGAATATATATCTGTATTGGATTTTCATGTTCTCTCACCCTGCAAAGCCCTAGTCAAATCGCTTTGCCGTATCTCGCGACGTGTCCTTCTTAGTTGACAATGCACCTCGAGATAGAACCTTCTACAGACTGATTGAATTATCCAATCTATATACCATAATAAATATTTGGTGCCTAATATGGATTAGCAAGATATTCTGCCGTTCAAATTATATTTTTCACCAAAGATGACATTTTTGCCCTCTTATACACAAATGGGATCCTCTAGCTTATCATCGGGGGTGCAGTTTAGTAACGCAAGGTGCAAAAGAAAAATGCAACACCTTACTCTAACAGTTTTTGAGTACAGTAAACGCTGAAACTAGGAATTTCACTTTTTTCAAATTACCTGCGTCTCAAATTATTCCTTACCTTGCAAATTAGTATTTCAAAACAGTACATGTTGAAGTCAATTTAGAATACCAAGTAGTATTCTACATGATTCTACCTTGTTTTTTTCCCTGTTTCAAATGACCACTCGAACTTGACATTAAACCCTAGATTTTCACGTGGAATTTAACATGGATATTTCCACCCGGGAGGTCTCAGGAAATGTCGCTCAGTGGCATCATTATTGACGCGTTAAAATGTGAAGGTTTCATCTCGGAGGAATCGAATAAGAAGCAGCTGATTCGCTTGGCAAGATCTTGAACCTACAACAGGCCATAGAAATTTTGTTGAAAAAATAAGCGCCCTGAACTCTGTAGCACTTTTTTTACTGAACTCTACCAGCTAGCACTTTTTTGTTTGGTCTCTCCGTGATGGATCCTTACCATTTGGACTTGCCAATCTATACCCCAACTTAGTACGTTTAATTCAAACACGAATGATTTGTTCTGATCTAAATTTTGAATTATGCTATTACAGATCTCCCACGTGGGTATGATTATCACTTATTCTTCCATCGTCCAAGATATCCTTGGCAAAATTAAGAAGAGTCGTCACGAAAACCTGGCAAGCCGGGAGCACATGATTTTCACGTTGTGATTCCTCTCGAAGGCGGAAAAAACCCCTGACATCAACTGCATCATCATCAAGAGCATCCACATATTTATATCAGTAGTCGGTATCCCAACCAAATCCGATTTTACTCAACAGACAACTGCAGTTTTTGGTTCCCTGGTTGCTTCATCGTCTGGAGTTTTCTTGGCAACATCAAGCGTAATTCGGCATGACAATCAAACAAGCCGAGCGCAAATGATCCATATGTTGTTATTCATATTGAGGTCCGCAAACACACTTAACTGCATCAACCTCATCAGAAGCATCAGTAGTCAACCATTCTAGTTGCAGTTGGCTTGGAAGTTCAATTTCCTACTTTGATCGAAAAGCCTCACCCAAATTGACAAAGAAATTATTCCAGCTCTTCAACATCGGTATGGTTATCACTGATTGCTCCATCGTCCGAGATATCCTTGCCAACATTAAGTAGATTCGTCATGACAATCTGGGAAGTCGAGAGCACATGCTCCATGTGTTGTAATTCCTCTCGATGCCCGCAAGCGACTTCAACCTGAACAACATCCTCCTCATCAGAAGCATCCATATCTTCACTGTCAGTAGTCGGCATTACAACAATATCCGGATTATCCGGATTTTCCGGATGAAACACTGCAGCTGGTGGCTCGATCATCTGATTCCTCACTTCAATCGAAAAAGGTCCATCTCCCTCCTTGGTAGTAATAGTTTCTCCATTGAAATCAGTCAAAATATCCGAACGAAGTTGGACAAAAATCGGAGCATGCTCTTCATCATCATCATTTGATAGATCCTCCACGTCAGTTTCTCCCTGATAACCATTAACAGCCACAGCCAAACTATAATGTCGCTCCTTCTTGCCCTCTTGCCCTTCGGGCTCACTTGCATAAATTTCATCAACGTCAGTCAGATTATCAGCAAAACTACTACGTCGTTCTTTCGTTAAATACAAATTGTCCGGATGCGTATGGTCCGGTTCTTTCCATTCTACTCCATCCACCATCACAGCAACAGCAGGCTCTGGCAAATCTTCTGGAGGTTGCTGGGGTACCGCAGATGCAGGATTTCTTGTCATTGCATTTATTATTGACAAATCTCCCTCTGAATCAGAGTCAGAGAAGTGGAGCGAGGAGTTGTTCATCATAGCATTCAATCGTCTTCGGGTGGATCGAGCCTTGCGTTTTGACTTAGTACCGGTCGCATTTCCGATTTTGTTTTCTTTATTTTCTAGGTCCTGAACTTCTGGTGTTGTTTCCTCCATAGCGTTGTGCTCCTCCATTTCTAGAGCTTCGTATTGTAAGGTTTGGTTCGCAAGTAAATGTCAGTAGGAAAGGTAAATAATCCTGAAAGGAAAATAAACTTTTCGATATCAATCCTAAATAAGAAAGAAAAAAAGGAAAGGGTGGAAATCAAAAAGTTGTAATTTTTCAGTTTTGAATTGAACGAGAAATAAGGAACCCTCCTGTTTTCGGTCGGAAGTCGGACGTCTTCTTAACAAATATTTATGCAGAACGTTATTAACTCAATGAATACACTCCTCATAAATAATATCTAGCAGATTATAACATGAAAAAAATGATTGTTCTAACAAGTGACTGACTGAGAGTGCTATTTCTTGATTAGGAATAACTTGAGAAAATGTTTTCTCATTTTTGCGTGACATATCCGTGAAAAAAATCCTGACTTACAATTTCCTCTAAGATCCAGAGTAATTGTCAATTTTATTAATAAATTATATGAAAAATGCATATCTCAGTCATTTCGCGGTCTAAAGAGTTCGTTCCTTCTAGAGAATTGATTAGGAAATTGTTGACAATAAGTAATATTGATTATTTTTCATTGCTCGATACATTTGATAATTGTTTAGATAAATTATATTATCAAATAGAAATACTTGTCAATTTCCAGCTAGCGAATATCAACTCAATTTCATATTACTCAACCAGCCTCTTTTATCATAATACTTTATGAGAGAACAAAAACTTTCCATATTATGAATAATTTTATAAACAAATTCCCAACTTGACTTCTTTTCAACGAATGGATGTCGTTTTTTTACAGAATCCACTGCCATTGATTCAAAGAAGACTTCATTTTTCAGAATACTTCGTCAGGCAACGGTATTATTTAATTGTTTGGATAATCAGAATAACAAATAGATATTTTCGTGAATTTTCAAGCGGCAGATTTCGTTTCTCCAAAGAAAAAATGTCAAATTACCTACTGAAATCTTTTAATATATGTTTGAGAGTAAGCAATATTTGCTCATTCTATAAACAATTTAAAAACAAATTCACAACTTGACTATTCGTCAACAGATGGATGTCCGATTTAATGGTTCAGAAAGGGGTCTATTTTTTAGAATACTCTGTCAGACAAAAATATTTTTCAATTCTTCAAATACATTAGAATAACAAATTAATATTTCGGTCAATTTCTAAACGATATATTTTCTTTTTTGGAAGGAATAAATTTTTAATTAATTAGCAAAATCCTTCCCAAATGACACTTGTTTGGCGATAAATAATCTTTTGTTTTGTTAACAGTTTAATAAAGATGAATTGAAGCTTCGTTATCTTTTTTAAGTTCACTGCCATAGACAGTAAAATTGAATTTGTTCGAAGGGACAACAATTATTATTTTTTGTTGAGGAAGAGAGAAATTTTACCAAGTAATTTTATTTACATTACGTTCGAAAAGAAAAATTTGGCACTTGAATATTAGCAAAAATCAGTATTTTTTAATGGAATTTATTTTATTAAAAACAAATGTAGAGGCCTAACAACGTCTCCTGATAAACAAGATCCTTTCTTAAGCAATGACAGTTGACAGATATGAATTAGTTAATACTTGTTAAAACTTGTTAATACAAAATTATATATTTTTTAAAATGTTGTGATTTATTGTATAGGTATAATCTGTGAGGACTGACTTCATCGTCTAAGTAAATTATGTTTTGCATGAAAATATTAGTAGTTGCAAAATAATGGGATCGTATGTTTTTTTCAAATATCAACTATATTGACAATTAAAGAATAAATGAAAAATTCGAACATTACGTCACAGGAATATCTTGAAGACTTACCTAAACTTCATCTGTGAAGAACGCTCAAATCGGATAAAGATTGTAGTGTTTGATTTGTGATGCATTCATAACAAGTAAACAATTATTATTAATTCAAAACGACGTGGAATAAAAAAACTTTAACATAAAATTTGAGAAGGGTCCAGACGACTTTGTAAAAGTTTGGAGTTTAAAGTTTGGAGTTTAAAGTTCAGAGTTTAAAGTTTTGCATCTCAACGGCATTGAAATTGAAATTGTTTAATTAATGAGCGTTGAAATCTTACAGTTTGTACGTGTGAGTTATTGAGCATTTGATTTTTTTAATTTCAAGTTTTTAATTCTTAAAAGTGGAAAGTAAAACATAGTTCTACTTTTAGTAGTTTAATTTGCATTTGAGTTGTGATTCTTTCAGATAGAAATATTTCCAGCTTTCAAAGCGCGAATTTTTGAATATCAAAAGTCGTGCAAAATTCTTACAAACCGCGAATTGAAAAAAACTGTTTTCCTGGATTGAAATTCCACCCTGTTAGTTCCACATTATTATGTTTATTCATTAGGATTATACGGTTAGAAATCACTCCCATGTTCCAAACCTTTATAATAGAATCGAAAGTATACTTTTTTTAATTATTCAAAGTATATTCGTGAAATCAACAATTTATAGGAATGTGTGACTTTTTGTATTATTACTTTTTTTTATTGAACAATATGGTTTTAGTGTTTGGAAAATCATAAATTCTTCTAAATGTCTGATTTTAATATTAAATATTAAATAATTATTCCTCTAAACACAAGCGTATAATATTCCAGGGATTTTGTAAACTTTTTGATTTCCACCCAGAATTGGAAAGAACTGAGGAACTCACTTCGTTCACGGATTTCACAAGTTTATTCGAATGATCTCAGAGTTCCAAAATACACTCTTCGAAAGTCAACAGTGAGCTCACAGCTGGATAGCAGAGACTAAACTCATTCCTGTTCTCTGAGAATTTGTTGATAGGTTACTCTTAACTAAGTTAGAGAAGCCATACACGCTCTTGAGCCATAAGAGGATTGACTTTTATCCTTGAGTGAAAATACATGAAGAGAATAGTCTTTCTCGCGTCGATTCCTAATTATATGAGCAAGACTAATTTCATTTATCCAATACCGAAAGTTCCTAGAGCAACCTTCTGTATCTCCAAGACTTATCTTGTTATAATTTATATAATTTATGTTATCGATGAAATGAAGGTTGCGATTCTTATATTTAGTTTTGTTTTGCACCTTGCGTTACGAACAGAACTACGCACACTGGATTGAAAAAAATCAATTCTCTACCTGATTGTTCTTTTTGCAGGGTGTCGGTTATAAACTTTTTCTCCGAAGGTGACTTCGGCTCGTCGCACTTCTCTTCGTGGTCCGGTATGTATTTCGATTTCAAGAGATTCATACTCTGGCTGATCTTGTTCGAATCCTCAAAATCTATAATAGAAACATTTTACTCTCAATTGAACCATAATAAAATAGGTCTAACATGCTGAAAATTGTTATTTGAATCCAAACTAAAGAATATCTGTGCATTGGGAAACAACTTCGAGCGAGAAGATAATTCTACAAAATAACAAATGGACCCAATTTTCCCAATCTTTAAAAATTCCTGGTTAATTCATGACCTGGTTTAAAACTTTTAGTAAGTAACGATAATTTATAAGAGTGCTCAGTCTTTTCCGATTTCATAGACCAAGCTGCAGGGGACTAGTGCCCTCCTTAGTTTACATAACAAACCGATCATAACTGCTTCGGTTTTGGCTCTTCTCCGACGGCCTCACACGCGAACCTGCGGCCGTTTCGATAAAGTGGAATTCTAGGGGCTTCTCTCTTTCAGATGACTGGAAATCCTAGAACTCTTAATGTGACGATCTCGATTTCCACATGAATGCTAGACTTCTGAGAGACTTTGTGAGAGTTCCTCCAAGAAATCTCTAAAGATTTCCTATGCAGATATATAATATTCCTCAGTAAGTAGTCTGTCGGTAGAAGTAATCGGAGCGAGAAAAAGTAGAACCTTGAATCGGCGAAATGCTGATTCAGCTTCTTTCACGGCTCAATTAGATGTCACCGATGAAAACGACTTAATGTCGATCAAAAATAAGTCGGTGAGTTCTAGAATCTCCGAAGCAAAGGCTTTTTAAAAGCAGCTGTTCGGAGATAATTTTCTATCATCCCCGAGCTAGCTCTAAACAAGTCAGGACATTTTCCACATGCCGTCTAAAGTTCAGAATTGCCCAGAACCAATCATCGATTGGGTCTCTGAGGGCCTTGTTCGACCTTTTTTTTTCTTTAAAATGAAAAATCACTAACAGTCTACCAAATTGATTATTACTTGGAAGGAAAAGCGTTCAACGTGAACTTAAACTAATCTGTTGATTCTTAAGTACGCCTGAAGTCATTAAGGGGAAGATGTGATCTGGAAGATTCGAGGGCAGAGCATGGATTTTTGGGGAATCGTAAGCCTTGAAGGGTGACGTTGTGCCGCTCTATAATAGGGGACAACGTTTAAGTTCTGTTTCATACAGGTGGTGTTGGAGCTGCGATGATATGTATTGGGAATTCAAAGTTGCAATGTGAGACCTGATGGCCATCTAGCGAACTAACCAACATGGCTGCCTATGGGATACACGTAGCATTGTTAACATATATGCGTGTTGCACTCAAATAACGCGATAATTAGAAGTACATAAGAAGTTTATTGAGTTAAAATAAAATCTTGAAAACGGAATTCTCCTGGAACCATAGAAAGAGAAACGATACTCGCAAAGGCAATATGTGATGTGCTGTCAATTGTGACTCCAAAAAAAATATCAACACTAACTTAAGTTTCCATGAAATACCAAAATTTAGATGTGGTACTGTTACAGTGAAATATTTTGTTGGAGAAAGCATTGTTGTTGATAAACGTTCCGAATGGTTAAAACGATCCAAGATACTGATCAACAAATACTATAGTTTCCTCTCTGCACTTCAACGTTGATGATTATGTATTTCCTGGTTTGTTTTTTATACAGTTATTACGCGTTGCAACGCCATACTCACACAATGTTTTTAGAGAGAGTAGCAACATTTTTATCACATTTAAATTATACTTTACTTGAATAAACGTGTTAAGACTAATGCTAATCATATGCCTGCCGAATCCCATAGGCAGACATGTTTGTTTTGATACAGCAGCGCCTTTTTACCCGCGGTAGATGTTTTCTTTGCTAATAGGCTACTATGATATAGATGCTGCTCTACGCGTACCACAAAGAATTCTCCGTCAATAATAGATCGTATCTTCAAAGACAAAAAATGATTGTCTTCAGATTCTGATATCATTATCGCAAAGTTAACGACAAGGTGAAAGTTCCGAATGATGAAAAATGGCAAAAACGGAGTCAAATCAGACTCAAAGGCATATTTTGGCATTTTCCGAGAAGGCATTTCCTTTATTCGACGAAAAATCAGCAATCACTTTTTCGGTACTCCGCCGCCTGCAGAGGCTCCGTATACAATGATTGACAATACGCCTACGGCAGCTGGCTCCTACACCAGGCTACCATTTCAATTTCACGAAGTTGACCTCAGGCCGCCGCACGCTGCATGAGGCCGTTCATGAACAGCCGCACGCTGCATGAGGCCGTTCATGAACAACTTGGTATGAGTGTGTGTGTGTGTGGGGGGGGGGGGGGCAACCCAGTGTTACTTAATCGCCAAAACCTACAGGGAAAGTTTGGAAAACGGGTCACTGTTATCAACCACCCAAACTTCATTCGAATATTGAAGTCGACGGATACCAGATTTGATGGTGTCAATAGCACCGTGATCCTTCTCTGTGACTGCCTACGTTCTTATAGGGAATCTAATCCAATTATCATCCTCCGCTACTTTTCAATAGTGCTTACAAGAATCCGCCTCCAGCAACTTACTTTCTTCATAAACATCAATAGTACTTTGTCACGCCATCAGTCTTGGTTCAGAAGTGGTTTATTTGCGGTTTCAAGCTTGCTCTACTTAACAGATAAAATGAGTTAATCCCTGAACCATTCTGGAGTTACCGTCCTGATCTTCCATAATCTGACGCGAGCTTTGAAACACTCGATCAAAGACGTCTGTTGGCTAAATTGAACTCTTATCTTCATAGTTTACCCCAATGATCTCCCAGTTCCTTTTATATAAATTTTTATCAACTGTAGAGAAGGTCTTTTTGGTTAGGCTGGACGTCAGAATACTCTTGTATATGGATAACACGCCAGATTTCATAGATGGGGGCTAGGGAGCGCACTCTTTCCGTTAATCCTTCAGGATCTGCGATACTTCTGATTGAGAACATCGAATATACAGAAGACTTCCGTTTTGCTGAACTTCCATTTACCTAAACGCTTCCACGCTCGTTTAGCTGAACTCGAGCGGCCACCTCTACCCCCAACTGACGGTAGCAACACTAGCAACCAATTAGAAGTCACCTCTAGAAACACCCATGCGGAGGGGGACAGTGTTGGGAATTTCTCCCGAGTTCAGCTAAACGAATATTCACGTCGCGCAGTAGTTCAGCTAAACAGAAATCTTCTGTATTTCATTCACTCAACTTTCAGAATGATTATGCTCCTACGTTCAACATGACTCAGGCGTAGAACTTAGGTTTCACCATGCCAGCTGTCTAAAGTATTGAGGGAAGTATGGAGAATAAGATAAAACGAGACTGTTTTTCTCCCGTTGCTTGCTTTCTCCTTGGGTAAAGCTCATACTTTTATATTATTAACACTATTTCTCTCAGAATATGCAAAAAATCATATAGCTTCTACTCGAATATATATCCATAAGGGAGGATACAGAGAGTTGGAAATACCTGCCTTTGATTTTATTTATAAGTCAAAAAATTTCTACTTTATCACACCTGCTTTACTAAAGTCTAGTTCGCTCCGTATGGAGCTGTAGCTGTGTGTTTTTTCTTTTAGGGTCCTTTCTTGGAGAGTTTCCGGAAACTTGTACGAACTATTGTCAATAGTTGACGATGGGCCTCACCCCTTTGAATTGAATAAAACCCCTCTCATTGCCCACACTAAATGAATCAAGAGAAATAAGCTTTTGGACCGAATGCGCGCATCATGAGAGTACTAAGCTAGTAACATTTTTCAGTACATTTATTAGACTAAAGACATGGAGGCACCTATTTTTGCTCTATGCACTGTCTTCTATCACGAAAATTACTACAAGGACCGTTCTGAAAAATTAGAAAGCACCAACCTGGTAGTTTCTTCTTCATCACTGCATTGCTTATAATTTCTGGAAGCACAATATTTAGCACACAAACAGGTTGTTGAGGAGGTTCTCCTTTCGCAACTTTGGGTTCTCTCATGAAAAGCATCCTGGCTACAGGATCCAAAGTTGGATCTTTAACTTTGACATGAAACGATATCCTGTTTTGCCGGAATGATTTAAAGGTAAACTTCAACTGATTCCCAGACTTTGTGACTGGAACAAGGTTCCCACTGAATTCTATATACAAGTCCTTGCTGTCGAGTGCCTGGAAAAAATGAAATTAATTTCTGTTAATCAATAAGTTCTAAACAAGTTTCAAAGTATTGTGACTTTTAGAAAACTCACCTCGACATCACGACTTTTTACAAGTTCCAAGAACTCTTCCTGCTTTTCCAGAGTGTGAAGTCCATCTTTACCATCTGTCATGCACAAAATTCTTAAAGTTGCTTCTATTAGGTCGAATCGCTTCGAATATATAATAAAGCTGAAAGAATAATTTTATTACTTCAGATTCATTCTGTAAGACTCAATTACGGTTAGCCTTTGAAATTTTCAAGATAAATTAGTAAACGTATTTTACACCTCCTGTAAACTCACTTTGTAATAAATGGCACAAATAACGATTCCTTGTAAAGTTCGGTAGCCATCCGAGGTACTTCACAAACATTTCTGTAATCCATTAACCAGAACCTGGCAGAAACAGTAGTTGTAAAGGAGACCCGATCATTCATGAATGTCAACGGGGTTGACCCTGTGACATCTTCCCATTGAGCTTCACTAGTTCCTCCTACATAAAATTCAAGATTTAGAGATTGAAGTTAGGTAACGGAGAAATCCTAAGAATTAGAAATTGAAACAATGCCTATCGTCAATCGCAAATAGAAGTGGATTAAGAGTAAACTCTTTGTTCTTAATTTTACCTGCAATGCTGCATAACAGTCGCAATGAAGGAGTTTCGCCTCCGTAGTGATTAATCATTCCTTTATTCGCAGCTTGAGGAACTGGAATCGTGAGAGTAATTGGTTTATGAAACTTGCGTCTTCTAGGTTCAATCGTAACAACGGGTGAGACTGCAACGCTGTTTCCGAGAAGTTTCGCTGTCAGCTCCGCTGGTATCACGTGAGCCTAAAAAATACAATAACTGCTATTTCTATTTCCTGATTTTTATATGAAGAAGTCTCGGGAAATTTTTCAGGAATAGTCTGGAATAGAGAAACCTCAAGCTGAGACGTGGATAACTACAGTGAACGCTGAATGGCACCTGAGGTGTCTTATAACAGTGTCTGGGATATCGGACAATTGCTGGAGCAGGCTCACAGCTTTCGAGAACTGTTGTTCGATTTATGATGCGGTGAGAGCTTTGGCCATTTCAAATGGAGGGTTGAACTGATGGTTAACTATGCAATCAGAAGGCACTTGCATCGACTAAACAAAACGATTGGCTGAGCTAGACGGAACGTGTCCCGTATCCAGCATGAGATTGGTTGCATAACATCTGATAGGTGGTTAACAACGAGGATCCACAAGTTCGCTAGTAAACTGAGGATCTACCATGAAACACTTGATAATTCAGAGCTACTGACAAAAGAGCAGCACATGGTTGACAAGAGACGGGTGCTGTCTGATGCGAGGAGAAGAAAACAGAAGAGGAAGGGATTGGTAAGGTGAAATCCACAGTTTCTCGCTGACTTATCGCACCTGTTAAGCAAGTACCGAGGGGCACGAAAAACTTCTCTGCTCCTGTTGAACCAGACGGTACCAAGAACTTCTGGTTGGAAAAGTTTACTTTGGCACACTATTATCTGGCCTGGATCTTCAGCTTATATTTAAAGTCGCAGACGCTGAGTATGAGAGGTCTCGCAGAAGAGCCAAGAGACTCATGTGGGAGGTCTCAGAGGCCCTCGTGGGAGGTCTCAGAGGCCCTCGTGGGAGGCTCTATAAGTCTGCTTGAACGAGTCTCCTTAGGCCAGGGCTGGGCGGAGCTGGTTTCTGAATTCCTGACATGGGGGCGACAACTTTTGCTTGAGCCGAGAGAAACATTCAATTTACCTGTAATCCAACTATAATTTTCTTCGTCAGAGCTCCTGGAGGAAATACTGCTTGGACATGATTAGCAACGCTCGATATTAAAATTCCGCCTTCTGCACCAATAACATGAACTTCTTGCTTTATCCTGGTTACAATCGCAAAGTACTGTGGGAAATGGCTGGTTATTATGCGGGTTATCCTTCCTGAGTGTAAGGCACTCATTTGAGAATCTAAAAAGGATGTGAAATAAGAATTTAAAACTCACTATCACACTTATAAGATATTCAAGAGATTTTGTGTTATTTTGGAAAAAAATTACCATATGGAGTGTTTAACAGAGTATCATCGTTATCAATAGAGTTGTCGTGTTCTTTCCAGTTTTCTCCATTTTCACTTCGTAATATTATAATCTCCCTGTCTTTTCCACGGACAGCAGCAAAGTTTGGTATATCAATAAGCACAGGCCTGTAAAAAGCATTTTTTTAAACAAAAGTGCAAATCGCAAAAATGAAAAGTACCTTCGAGAAATGGGAACTCACCCCAAAAACGAAGCACCAACTGGACCCATTTCTACAATACGAGCAGCCAAAGCTTCTCCCTCCATCAGGGGAGGTGGATTTATAACTTTATTCGGTTTCACTAATCTGCAAGTCACACGAATTGGCATCGCAGCTCTCCGAGGCGGTACAATTATGCGAATCCCACTGTGTCTGCAACCCTTCATCGTTCCGCCTCTTGCATCAACCAGAAAACTCACCAAGAATCTGAATTCAGAAATTCAATTATATAAACCTCAACATATGAGAAATAATTGTTTTATTTTTTCTCATTCCATACTAAACAAAAACTAAACAAAAAGCGTTAAGCTACGTCGAGCTTGGCTAGCGCTCAGATTAGTATCCGTTCATGAGATGCAGCCCAGGATGACAGTCTCCACCAGGCTCACCAAACTTTCATGAAATTTTTCGTTACAAATATCTGATTGTTTCGAATACAGAGAGCTATTCGTACACGTTTACTAGGGGTGACACATTTCCCCTCAGCACATTTTAATCTGTCATTATTTATGAGATTCACACATTTACAATGTGATTGTGTACGTCAAACCATTGACGAGATATTTGTCTATGTTGAGATAAAGTGTGGCGCCTTTAGCGGACGGATACTAGCACTTCGTACCAAAAGCTTTCAAAACTTTGCGACCATCCAATGCAAGTCCTTGACGTGGCTAAGTGTACCTAATCATACCAAGTGTCTACACCCAAAATCAACATTTGGAAAATCGGCTGTACTCGGAAACAGGTTTTCAGCAGTTTTCCTCTTCAATAGCAAAACGTTCAGGCAAATTCGAGTACTTCTGATAAAAATTGCATGAAGCCGCGTGTTATCACTGTGCGTGATAATGATTCATACAGTAATTTTAAGTCCTCCTTCTCGAAGTAAAAAAGGTACAGTTCAGATGGTATTGAAAGGCTCAATGCCCTGAGACTTGAATTTCCCTGCCTGCCCGTGATAAAAATCAGAATAATAGTAGACGATGGTTACTCACGACCTTAAGTGAAGTCTTCTGTAAGAAGAAAAAATAGAAAATATCAACTATGTTATCCTAAGAGGCATTGATAAATAATTCAAAGAAATTGAGGAAATTATACTTACCCCAAGTTCATGTTGTCGTTACTCTCAAAGTTTTCTGCCATGCAGTAATTGTTGCTTTGAACAAACTGCTGCTTCTCTTCTTTGGTGACTGGAAAAATTGCAGATTAAAAATGGAATAATTTATTCTCGAATTGAAAATTTTCAAAAGTTCAAATAAATTACCTGGCCTATGGACTGGATCGTCTCTGGTGACGTCAATAGGGAGCGAATCATCGCGCAGACTCTTCATTAAGTCTGCTGTCAAATATCTGTAGGGTTGTTCACTTATTAGAGCATCCGAACCTGAAATTATTCATTTGCAAACATTATTCAAGAAAGTGTCAACAGGTATTGAAAAGCTTACTCCTTTCTTCATGAAATCGAAAATCTCTACCTCCTTCATCATCTGAATCGGACATAAAACTCGTTTCCTGCAAACTTTCGGGTGCAATAACTTTGTACTTTTCTTCCCAATTTTTGTTATCGGGTGTAACACCATCATAAGAGAGTCCCTTCAAAACTTCCATCACAGATATGTATCCTAACTTTTGAGCGATATTTAGTGCTGTCAATCCATCCTGTAAAAACAGTTTAATAGAAAAACGTTAACAGACCTGTGCAAGAGAAGCAATATTTTTCGATAATACAGCAAATAATCAGGAAACTTACATTTGTATGAGCTCTGTGTGAAGCATTTCCCTCTATAAGAGCAGATACAACATGAGCATGTCCTTGCTGAGCGGCTTGATGCAACGGAGTGTACATTTGATCATTCCTAACATCGATTTCAGCATTATGTTTTAGTAAGAAGCGTATCATTGACAAATTTCCAAAGTGGGCGGCCACGTGAATCGGTCTATAACCAGTTTGCGTTTGACTTTCGATATTAGCACCATTCTTAACTAAAATTGAAGCTACTCTAATAAAATCTTCCTGAGCACATAAATGTAGAGCTGTGAGTCCATTCTGCAAGATAGATACAGTTTTTTATTCATTTAGAGAATTGCATGTAATAAGATTTTATTAGATATACTGCCAATGGCACCTGTCAACATTTATTCCGTTACCTTTGCTTTATGGTTAGGATCAGCCCCATGTTCGATAAGCAAGTTTGTCATATCGTAATGTCCTTTCTGAGCGCTCAGATGCAACGGTGTGAAGCCAGCTTTTGATTCAACGTTCGCTTTTGCTCCATGTTCCAGTAAAATAGAAGCTGTGTCCATCTGAAGGTAATCGAGATTTTTTTATTTACCGAAAATGGTTCATATCGAAAGATTGTCAGTGAATACAAGAAAAGGTCATTATAAAACGAGAGCGTACTTCTTTATCCTGAAAATCATCATTTTTCGTGTTGAGTATGAAAAGGAATAGTATATTATGCATCAAGTGGGAGAAGTAGGCGATTCCAACGAGTGTGAAGTTTGCCGCGCGAGCGCAGCGAGTGCGGCAATCACACGAGTGGAATTGCCGTCTCCCACATGGTGCACATACTATTTTGTCCAATGATTCGCGAGAAAAATACGGTTGAGAAGATCGTCGAGAGTTTTGGGGGAGATAGCGGGTCAAAATGAGTAAAAAAGTACACCTTATGCACATCTTAACCGCGCTGAACTGAGATGCAGAGTGTCGAAATATAATATAATTTCGACCCCCTCCTGGATCCGCACCTAAGAGCAGTTAACATCGTTAACATCTGATGTCACCACTGAAGGGATCTACTGCATTGACTGCCCTCACCACTTCAACCACGCTAATCACGTTTCTCTCACTTACTTTAACCACTAGTGGGAAAAGTACTCACTTCGACCACTGTGACGTTATGAATCGAGAAATCGACAACTTCGTCCATTCGAGACGAGTCTCCGAAGTCGCATTTCTCTCGCAGGTGTTGGACAAAATAGTAGGTAGGTTTTCGAATTTAAAAAAAAACAATGAGAAATTTTTTTTTTTTTTTTAATGGAACAATGTCGGTGTACCAATGTATTCTATTTCAAAATAATCGGAAATAGACGCTTTCAAGATATATACGTGTGAATATAATTGGCAAAAATAATCCTGAGTATATTTAATATGTTGGGGTAGGAAATACAGTACAAGAAATCAATTGGAATAAGGACAGAGAAAGGTTAAAGGAGAGCGAGATTTGTTCGAGAGGAATACCAGGTAAGGAATACCAGGTAAGGAATACCAGGTAAGGAATACCAGGTAAGGAATACCAGGTAAGGAATA